>JAMWEH010001360.1:0-26250 GCA_024721245.1 Mitragyna speciosa | reverse complement strand
CGATTTCACAGATGAGAAGTTTGTCTGTGTTTAATTGGGGGCAAACAAGGTTTCTGGTGCATTTCCTGCCTCTCTTTTCAACCTGTCTTCTCGCACAATTATGAATAAGGCTTTTAACAACTGGTCAGGTAACATCCAGAGTGACATAGGTTATGTCCTTCCAAACCTTCACAAACTTGCTTTTGGCATTTAACAAATTTCAGGACTAATTCGGGGGTCATTTCCAATGCCTCAAGTTTTCAATCTCTTGCTCATACTTTGGAAAACCAAGAAAGCTTCATCAATTTTATGACAATTTCCAGATATATTCCAAGGTCAGAGTATGTCACTAACAATTTATAGACTTGAGGCAGCTCTTACCGATCGTCTCCTAGCGATTGAGATGAAGTTAAAACTCAAATTCAAAGCAGTGTCAACTGAATCACAACTCGCCGGAACTCCAGGTCCATTGCTGTCCGGGCCTTCTTTTTTTTTTTTTTTTTTGGGTGGGTGAAAGTTCCCATGATCAGTAAAAATTTGCCCAAATTATACATAGAATTCACTAGTTTTTTGTTTGTGGGGAGAGAGAGAGAGAAGGGGGGGGGGGGGGGGGTGTTCGGATACAAAAGCATTTCAACAACATAAGCATTCATCCACCATCATAAATTAAGCTAAATCCACGACAAATTTTACATGCAGCAAAACCTCCCAGTTACTACTAAATCACAATCCAACAACTCTGTCAAACGAAAATTACATAATAAAAAAAGAATTACCGCTTGCTATCGTAATCCACGACCTCGGAATCCGTAACCGATCTCGAATGCTGGACAATTGACCGTCCGATCGAGTTTATCCACTCCTCTTTCTCCTTCTCTGAATCAGCTATAAAGTACATGGTATCTTGGCTAGTGGAAAGCTCGAAAGAGAAGGGTTTATTGAGGATGTCCTCGGCACCTTTGGCGGTGAGGCAATCGGCTGTGGAGATGACGCCACGTGGAGTAGTGGAGCTGGTGGACGAATCGAATGGGTCCTTGAACCAAAGCAGCTTGCCTTGCTTGAGAACGAACCAGCGACGACGCCAGGTCTTGATGTACTCGCCTTGTTTAGTGAGCCAACCGGAGCGTTCTGGGTTAGACCAGAATTCCACTCCGGAGTACTCTAAAGGATCCGGGTTGGCGCCGGTCACGGATCGCCACAGGCTCTCCATTTTCAAGGTTGCGTAATTTTGGTTTTGGTCAAATTATGGTACGGGCGGAGTAGCAAAGATCTATCTATTGACGCTGTTGCCTGTCCTAATGTCGGAGTTTGGATTTTTATAGCACGCGGATGCCCGTTGATGTTTTGGGTTACTGGACTATGATTTTGGCATGTAATTTGGCATCATGATTAGGCTTAGAAAATTATTATCCAAAAAAAAAAGAAAATTATTCGAGACAACACGTAAATCAAAGGCCAATTAAAGCAATGACCGCATGGACTAAAGACAATATCTTGTATCAAATAAGGTAGAAATAACATAATCATATACTCCACGCACTAGATAAAATAAATGTCAAGCTATCTGTGCAAGATTGCCCAAGCCTTAGCCGAATATTAGCCAACTTTAGCTAGAAGTTCATAAAATAATATTAGCCCATGGGCTGGATGAAAAAATTGTCAAGGTAGCATGTAGCTAAACTCTGATTTTGCAAGAGTTACAGTTTTTTCCAAGAACCAATATAGCTACAAAATTTAGCAAGGATTGATGATAATTGGACTCTGTAAAAAACCACAACAGTTGAGATCATCTGTTAGATGAGCTCAAGGGGTATGGTGTAGCATATTTTATACCGTTGCTTTTCAAGAACATGCAATTTTCTTGGACTCCCTAATCAAAAGAATGGAACACAAAAATGCAGGGGGAATAGTTTCTATTGCGATTCGACATATATATTATTTCTCAACAAATGATGACTCCGCGAGATCAATTGCACGGGCAAGAGCAGCAGCTTTATTTTGACACTCTCTCTGCTCATCAGAAGGATCACTATCAGCTACTATGCCTGCCCCAGATTGAAGATGGGCAATCCACTCTCTGCGTTTGATCTCATCCTTGTAAGAGTACATGGTGTCATAACGTGTTCCAGTAGGGAAAACAATTGTTCTCAGAGCTAGTGCAACATCCATATCACCGGAAAAAGAAATCCCTCCAAATCCTCCGCTATAAGGCCCACGCCTCGTGACTTCCAGCTGATCGATCAACTCCATTGCCTTTACCTATTTTACAGCAAAACAAACGCAAAATAATCATCTTAAACTGCATCATGAGATGAAAATGCCTCGCTTCAATGATAAGAGAAATTGCCAGTGATATATTTTTGTAAGAATCTTTACAATGAGGAGCCATACACTAATAACAGGAATAATAAGAGGAGATACAATGAACAGAAGCCAAACATAGCGACAGGCATACACGTATCATCACACGCAAACAAAAAGAAGATTGAAGAACCTTTGGGGCTCCACTAACAGTCCCAACAGGCAGCGCTGCACGGAGAACGTCCCAGCTAGTTAAATGATCAAGTAACTCCCCGGTAACCTGCACAATTGGGCATAAGCATGTCATGTGATTCATTAGGTGGGGTGCAGGCCCCACCACTGGGAGGAATAAAACATGATGAACATTTGAAGACATGCATTATCCAGATCTAAAAGTTTCCATCCGTATATAATAGCTACAACCATTGGCATTAGCTAAGGAGAATGACGGGCAGTATTTTGAAATTTAATCATTTTGCTATACTCAGATCTCTTTTTCTTGTTGGATGCGAAAAGTACAGCCAAAAGAAATAACTTACAGTGGAGCTGATGTGCGTGACATGGGAATACCGTTCAATGTTCATAAGTTTCTCGACATTCACAGAACCAGGTTTTGACACCTGCATCAGCGAAACTTCCTGATCAGAAGTTCATTGCAATAACCATTCTCCAGAGGTAAATAAACTCTTGGGAAGAACTCAATGCACTGTTGACTACGATTAATAGAGAAATATCTTAGTTTTTTCTAAACATGTTATCTTATGGAATACACATTCCAAATACTCTGTAGGCTGATCGACTGCCAAAAGTACACATCTCATCAATTCACACTGTTCCCCAATCAAGAATCAAGATGCTTGACAAGACAAGATTTTGTATTAAAATGCTAGTTTCATAGCACTTTGGAAGCCCAAAACTTTAGCATCAAATAAGATGCCTATTCAAGTATCACAGGATAGTACACGTACATTGGAGGTGCAGTTTTCTGTTGGTTATATCAGAGTAATTAGAAACTCCCATCCATGAGATTACATGTCGATAGACAATAAATAGCAAAGACCAATAGTATCACAATGTAAAACCTTATAAAGAAGCATAGAGAATCAAAAATTCCACTTTCCTGCAGGGTTGGTGGGGCAATAAGTTGTATGCTCCTCTTTCTAGCAAAAGAAGAATTAAAGTAATATTAAAGAGAAGCAAGGGAAAAACCTTTCCAACATCATTCCTCCCCAAGTCAACCAACATAATGTGTTCTGCACACTGTTTTTCATCATGAAGGAGCTGAGTTTCTAACATGTAGTCTTCTTTGGGTGTCTTCCCCCTCCTAGTAGTCCCAGCTAATGGCCTGTTAGTTATTGTTCCCTGCAATATACAGAAAAGATTGCTGCCAGAATCAGCAACACAACAAAATATTTTGAAAGAAAACTGAATTTCATGGTAAGACTGCAGTAATTTACCTTCTTAACTCGGGTAAGAATTTCAGGACTTGACGCAACCAGAATGCATCCTCTTGCCTATTCATAAGAAATGTCCCAAAAAGGGTCAAAAATAAAAAATAAAAAGAAACACTAGCCCCTCAGTTTGAGTGAAAAAGCTGGCATACCTGCAAATAAGTCATATATGGACTGGGATTGACAATTCTTAATGCTCTGTAAACTTCAAATGGATCTGCAAATGTTCGTCGCTCAAAACGCTGACTTAGAACAATCTGGAAAATGTCCCCAGCCAAGATATGCTCCTTAGCTTGCAACACTGCCTTCTCATAGTCTTCGCTTGTCATGGTTGACTTCTTTAGTGAAGGACCAAAAAGGCTAGTATACAAGTTAATTGAACCTGCAGCTAGCCTGGGACTGCATTGATACAATCATATCAAACATTAAAAAATGAACAATGACAAATCCAACAAATATTATTCACAAATTCAATTTTGGTTGCTCACGGGACTATATCATGCACTCTAGAAACCAAAGACTCCAATCGGTTGATTCCATCATTGTAGGCCTCCTCCACTGAAGAAAACTCATCCAACCGCACCCAGTGGATCAAATATGCTTTCTGGATTCAAAAGGCAAAAGTAAACAAAAACAAATCTCCAAAGTCAAACTGTAATTGTAACTGGAAATAGCTAGCTTTATACCAAAGAGATTCAATTCAGAACTGTAATGGCACCGCCACTAAAATATGCAGAAAAAAAAATAGCATGCAATTACAAACAAATATGGAAAAATATTGAACGGCTTGTCTCTGGAAACAAGAAAAAGGATAAGTCCATGATAATTTTCCATACTTTAAGCTAAGGAGTTTCTTTTTTGCTTTATGGGTTAAAATAGAATTTTAATGGTGTGCAGAATGGTCATGAGGTATATGTGTAAAAATTGTTGAGTAATAAATTATAGAAACTCCAAGATCCAAAACCAGCATTCTCCAGGAAAAGCCAAAAAACTTAAGGCAGAAAATGGACAAACCTTCTCCACATGATCAAAAACAATTACATCATCATAAAGGCCTAGATGAACATCAGGAAGGTTTCTATCATCAATAGGAGCATTTGAGAAGGGAAGCTTCTTCTTCTCGACATAGCGCACCGTGTCATATGAAAAATAACCAACCCAACCACCTAGTTAAGAAAAAGTAGTTGGTAAAGATTTTAGATGATTTCATAGAATAAAGTCCATTTGCAGTACAGCAAATACTTTGATTAACTTAAATCTCAAGATAGAATCACTTTAGTAATCATCCAAAAATCTATACCTACACACATCAATGTGCATCTTGTAATCATTTAAGACAGAAACCCCAAGAAAAAGTTCTGGTTAAAAAGTTCAAGCACATATTGGGACAAAATTCCCTTAACATTCCTGAACTCGAAATATATAAATAAATAAATAAATAATAAAATTGAATAAAACATTCCTGAACTCAGACTTGTAAAAAAAACAAAACAACAAAAACAAAAAAACACACCAATAAAAAAAGATAAAACCATCTGAATACGAAAACTCCAAGCTATGTTATAAATCACTGCATAAGCTAGCTGCAGTACTCAACTCAATCTTTTTCTGAATGAGGCATGTAAGTGGCATATCTACTATGAGAAATATGCATTAACTAGAAAATGTGTTTAGGACATCCTCAGTCAAGCTTAAAATTAACTGATAAAAAAAATATATAGCTGAAGAATAACTAACATACTTTAATACAGTTGTACTCTAGATAAAGCAACCAGAAACTTAATCCAAATCAGTTAATCTTCATGAGACTCCAAGAACAACTCTGCACGTATGATTCAAACACTAGTCTACAGGATATTCTTTCAATAGCAGGAAGGATTTCAGTTAGTTTGTCATCATTGACATGTCTACTACTAAGCTAGATTAAGTTATTGTTTCACGAACCACAAAACAATAAACAATACAATTTCCTCACCACAAAATGCAGCAGGGAGCTCCTCAATGCGCTGGGGTTTCCATTTCTCCATAATCCTCCGAGGAATTAACATTGGATCCTCTTCAAACTGTTCCACTCTTCGTCCCTTGATGATGATCCATTATAGTTACCATGTTCTCTTTTGCAATAATTTCCATTGTTGGCTGAGCTCCAATCACACTATATCGCCCCTAAAACAATCAATTCCACATCAAACTTTCTGAGCAGAAAAACTTTTCAACCCAAGTTGCTCAACATTGAGACAAGGAAAGCCAATCAGCAAGCAGCAAAGCCCTCTTCTTCTTTCTTTCCTTTGATTCAAAACCATCAATATTTGCAAACGAGATAAACTATATACTTGAAAAGTAAATCCTCATGGGCACAAAATAAATTAAATTTTACCAAAATTGATCTCCGTACTATGACATTAATGCTACACAATCATATCACATAAATTCTGTAATTCTTTTTTAAGTTCTGGGCTATTGCGCAGCTAAGAAATGCTAGAGGGAGGTAAAATAAAAATGAAGCTTACAAGGCTGGAGGCTTTCAAACCGGGCTCAACGGACTCAAATAGAAAGCTTGGAGCTTCTCTATCGTCTTCCTTGACCAAACACCTGTAAGCCAACACAGGCGTCAGGTGATCGGAGAATATAGGCCTGTATAAGGGGATCAAATTCCCATGTTTCGCAGCCTCCTTGAACTTCGCCGACTGGTCCACTGCAACCACCGTATCATTGCATTCCCCAAACCCCCCCCCCCCCCCCCCCATCCCCAAAAAAAAAAAACCCAAAAATGTAAATCCATTATTTATTAGACCAAATCAAATTGAAGTGCCAATCAATGATGATTCTGTACAATAAAGATTACTAGTAGCATAAAAGTACCTAATGACGGAGGAGAAACTGTGGAGCATCTGAATGTACGGAGGAAACGCGGGGGTCTGGAGGTGGTGATTGAGATGGTTTTGTAACCGGAGGAGATGGAGGGAAGTGGCCGATGAGATAGAGCTAGGGATTCCATTGCTGGGTCAGAGAACAGTCATAAAAATTGCAGGAGAATCTCTTGGTAGTCCCCCAGCTGCTCTATCTTTGAAGAAACGTTTGCCTTGCTACGCTATTGCCAGTGGCTGGCTGAAATAATTGATTTTGAGTTCGGTGGGGACGCTTTATTAATGATTTCAAGATTTCGTCCAGATTCGAAAACTACAGTACTGTCACTCAAATTCAACCACTTGGAGGCAGAAAGAACTTAATTTAAGACTCTGAAAAAAGCAGATTAATGAAGCTGGTTGCAGTAATTCTGCATTCCTGTTGAGCTCTGGAGTTGTTGTGGGTATTTGAATATGTCCATGTTGACATTGTATCTTAGTTGATTTTATTAAAGTTAACCACTTCAATTGTCCCATTCTCACTGTATCACCTTTCGTTTCGTTATCGTACCTCATTCAACTTCATTTTTTGGATGATTCTTGCAAGGGTTAGTTCTAAATAAACCTCCAAAGTATTGAATTGTATTAATAAAGAACTTTAAAATTTGACTTTTTAATTTCGATCTCTGAATCATAAAATCGTATCAAATCATTTGAAGGACTCAATTGATTCATATTTTATACTCCATTGATTGCTGGATTAAGAAAAGAAAGAGAGAAGATTAAACTTTCAAACAGGAAAAAGGACAAGAAAATAGCGTATTAGTGGCTACTGTCAACCGGGAGGCTAGAATTGCATCATCGCTGTGCAGAAGTTGGAAGATGAATTTGGTAGAAGCAATGGGTATAACCATTTATTTGCCATTTTTTGTCAACAATTACAACTAAAATTCATTTGATAATTTTTAGTAATTTAACTGCCAAGAATTTGTTTGTGCGTGATGCTAATTTGTTTTGCCGACTGCGTAACTGGTATCCCAAGTCACAAGAAACAAGGAACACGGAAGATCCCAAATAGCGACTCCTTAAATTACTCGTGATACTGTGAACGTGAAGCCCATGCTGGTTCTTTTCGTTGTAGCCACAACGACATCCGAGAGGTAACTCAATAGAACTGCCAACTTCCAACTTGCTTAAGCACTGTACTGTATTTAGTGTGCATACGAATCGGAGGAGGTAAAGGGTCATTATTTCAGCAAACGCCAAAGTGCTTTTCAGATAGTCATGCCGTGAGTGAATATTTTAAGCTCACAGCTTTTGGTCTTCAGGTTCCTGGTATATCCAAGAATTCTAATGAAGAGGGAAGAACAGCTCTGAATAAGCAGGCTGACAATCAGGATTTTTCCCATGCTTGCTGGAACTATTATTGAAGACAATTTCGGAAAAATCGAACTCCCTGTGCAAAGAATTGTATGCCGCGTAAGCAAAATACACGTGTTCCTTCAACATGGTTTAGAAGCTTATTGAGGAATACCTGCAATGCAAAACTGATGTCTGCCTCATCTATCTTTAATGTTACTCTTCTTAATTTATCTTCTCGTGCTTGTCCCAGTTCAAGAAGTCCCTGCAAGTCCAACAATGTTACCTAATTTGCTTATGGTTTTCTGTAACTGCACAAATTAAATTGTCAAAGTAACATGTGAATACATCTTTGACCTGGTCACCTAGCACTCCGCACATGTTTGATAGTTCCACAATCCCAGCCGATGGGATTAAAGTTGATTTACAAGCATTCAATATAACATTTATTTAACTGCATAAAAGTACATACTTCAGGAATCGACCATTATTTTTATGACTACCGTTGAATTTATTCATAAAATCAGTTAAACCTACCTCCCCTATCGTAGTATCCTTCTTTCCTCCGCGGAAAAGCTTCACAGCAGAGCAAAGTATAATCTACAAAGGTGACAAGATATTGATTCAGACATATGCCCAGAATATGACAGCATATCTCTATTCCTTCTACAAAGATATAGATAATTACATAGCTAAATAGGCGTTAACTAAAACAAACTTCAGCTATGTATCAGAAGATTGAAAAGCAGGGAATTGTCACAAAGGCATTATATGCACCAAATATCTAAAACGTATAACAATAAAAATAAAGTAAGTCATCCCAGAGAAACGTAGGAAGAAATTACCTGTTGACATTGTGGAAGAGATTGTATCGTGTCTACTACAGGTGAGCTATATGTCTTTGATAAAGCACGAGCCATGTGATCAACTCTTACCTGCGAGGACAAAAATATGAAAATTAAAAATTTTAAAATAAAAAAAAGACTTGTCACCGAGAAAACAAAAGTACAGTTTTCATACTTTCAGAAGTTCAAGACGGCAAATTATAGAAGGAAAAAATAATGTGGCTGGACTGGTCTGCATGAACTCAGGAAAATCCATATGTGGGACTTAACTCAAAACAGATCCAAGTTCAAGAAGAAATATGGCCATGGAATCCCTTATACATCTCAAAAACAAACATTTTACAGCACACAAACTTCACATTTATTTTGCTGCTACAATAAAAGTCATAAATTATGTATCCTCTTTTAGGCATTCAAGTTCTCGGGGGAACACATGTTGCAGTATGTTTTAAGGACATAAACTAGACAACAGAAAATTTTGAAGCCAAGACAAAAGAAACTGGACACTGAAGTAGGTGCTCTGGAATTAAAGAAAATGAATATACTCAACATTCCAAGAGGTATGCGGATAAACAAAACAAACCAAAACTAAGCAAAATGGACAATTATTTTTGATCTAGCAATTATCAATGCCAAAATCTTATATTATAAGAGGTTTCTCTGAGAATGAAATTTATGTATTTGTCCATCATATTATTTAATTGTCATGCATCACTTTTATCTGACTTTTTGCTTATTTTAATAGCTATGGTATCTCAACTTACAATTCCGGAATGTTGATGTGCCAAAGTGTTGCCACCTGAAAACCGTTCATCTACTGATGACAGATTCAATTCGTCAATGGAGTCTCTTATCTCAGCTTCCAAAATCTCAATTGCACTCCTGTCAAAGCAAATATAAGCCACATGAAATATTTTACTTTCAATGACGGCTAAAAAATACTTAAAAGAACTGCTTTTTCTTTGAAAGTTCAGACATCCAGAATTTGTATTCTTTAGCTCTTGCTTCCCATCTAGATATCAACCACAACCATACGCAGATGCCCAGTGGCATTTGCTCTTGCTGACATTATTTTATAAATAAATATGCACAAGTAGTTGTGAGGCAACGTTCTTCTCTTGCTAATGATGTATTGATAGTCCATGCACTTGCTAAAAAGTGACTTTGCCGACCTCTTCAAATGCTTCTGTCAATTCCTTCACATTACTTTGTACATTAATCTAACATCAATCACATCATGAGAAAGCAAGGACCAAGTTCATTTAAGGAACAAAAACCTTGAGAAGATAGATTTATGCATGGCTACTGAATTAAATTATTATGAAATTTGAGCATTTTACTAATTTCATGATCTTTTTTACTCATAGTGATGTTTTGCCAATAATGGGAATACGTTTTGGAGATAAGGAAAAAAACACCAATTCCCATATGCTTAAACTAACTTGAAGAATTGAATTACCAACCTGCTAACCCAGAGAGCCTTCCTCAGATCTCCAGATGCAGCAGCAACTCTCTGCAACATTCAAAAGCCATCAGATAACTTGCTTTGTTAAGTTGGGACTTTGTAGCACCCATATGAGATCTTCCTCCACAAGTTATGGCAAGAAGAGAAAAGAACTGAAGTAAAGCATTATGAGGACCCAGTGGCAAGAGACTCACCCTAGCACAAAGTTCCAATGCTTGTGGTTGAAAGACAACGTAAGGAAATGCCTGTTTGCACATGGAAAAAGGTTGTAAGTTTACTCTTTACAAGACTCATTGCATCGCTTTAAAGTGATGATTATGTACAATCACAGGACCAATAGATAATGAAAAGTCATGAGAGTTAATCTCAAAAACATACAACAGTAAATGACTACATAATTTTTGATCCTGCTTGCATTGGTTGTAATGAATAGTTATAATATATCAAAAGCTAATATCATCTCTCCAGCGTTGCTGGAGCTCGTGAAAAAATGTTGTTGAAGGCCTTAGATTTATGCAGATGCAAGGCAGATAAGAAGGAAAATAATGCTGTAGCTTAAGTATTTTCATCGTTTAGAAAGAAAAAAGAATCAAGAAAACAACTAGTTCGTATTTTTTTGTTGCATATCAAACTATTAGAGAATTTACCGCTAATCTCTCTTGAAGAATTACAATGATCTGATCTTTGGTGTAGGCCCGAAAAGTTATCACCATAGGCTTGCCTGGCAAAAATACAAAAAAAAAATGATATAATCCAACCTTTAAGAGAAGCTTATATAATATATGTGACATTTTATACTAAATAGCAGATTAGACAAATGGAGTTAAGAATAGCCACACTGAGCATTTGCAGCAAGTAACGAGGAACAATTGAAAAGTGATTTCAGAATAATAGCTAGAGAAGAAGTAAATATTCCACTCAAATATTAAGCATGGATAATTGAAAGCATTCCTGGAGATAGAAGCAAAATTACCAACAAGCTAATCTATGCTTTTAGACCTAATTAATTATAGCAAGCAACAGACAGGAACAAGAGTTGCAGCAAGCAGGAAAATAGTTTTCATGATCACTGGGACAATCAAGTATGAAAGAGTTCTTGATTTATCTGTGCTTATGCTAAAGTTAGTACTCACAGTTCATCGACTGCAGTTTAGGAAGAAATCTATCAGCCAAGTCAATGGCATTAGCAATTCCTGTCGAAGGAACAGGAAAACCAAATCTGTTAAAAAAAAAAAGTAACCAAGAATAGGTTCAAAACATGCTGAAAAAGAAAAATTGGAAGTAAGTACTCAACCTATTAAAATACATCTGGAGAAAGGAAGTGCTGTGAGCATGAAAAGTTCATGAAGCACTGCCCGATCTTTTGTTATCAAATAATCCAACTCATCAGCAACTATCAGCCTGTGGATAAGATAATAGAACACATTCAATATGAACATCAAATGGCAGCCAACAAGATGAGATGTGAACTAAAACATTGTTATGCAAAAGCGATGGACTTGATTGAACAATATATTGTCTTCTTACGTCATCTTCATTTGATATGAATTCTGCTTCTGAGAATAGCTATTCTGAAGAGTCTTCAAAGGTGAAATGGACCTGCTAGATTTCTTCCGTGGTGGACTGCTTCCAAGTATCTATAAATGTTACTATTTGGTTAATATAAGCTGGAGCAGAAGCTGCGGCTATTAGGATTGGCATGCCATCTGCGTACCTTGTTAAAAATTTCTGAATTGTTTGCAAGAGACGTACAATTGATGGATACCACTTCTGGTGGCTGAAGTCCTGCCTGATTTAACAAAAACTTTTTCATCAGTGTTGTTTTTAAAAAGTAGAAAAATTTATAGTGCTAATGTGCACAAGATGGACAGCTATAATTATTTATGCAGATATAAGTGGGGAGCTATTTCCAAATGACACATCAAATGCTTTCTGTTATTTGATAAGTTTAATCAAAAACAAATTACTCAGAGGGTCAATTATTATGGATTGAAATCACACAGCTAGTATAGTCATTTGGGATTCATTCCGAATATGATCATAATAGGCCATTCAGTGAGCATAATATCATTTGTGAGAACCGATTAAGGATTGTGCTGATGTCAAATTTAACATGTCTAAACTTTTTCTTAGAATGTAACTAGGCAATATGATGCCAATCGCTATTAGTTCCAAGCAAATAGGAATCCAAAATCCAATCCACCATAAATACACAGGCGAACAGTTCAGCAGTGCTCCTGTAAAAGGCCAATAAATAGAAGACAAAATCAAAATACAGTGGCATATATATATCTGGTAGTAAGATCTTATCAATGATCCCAAAATGCAATTCCAGAAACAGGGATGAGATGCAGCAAGCCTTACCTCTTTTGCCCACTCAACCAAAGCCTCCTTGACTTTCTCCATTAATAGTGACTTTCCAGTCCCTGGACACCCACACACATATAAACTCCCAGAAGATTCTTGCTCTATGCATTTCTTGCAGAACTCCAAAACCTTACTTTGCTCGTTTTCGCGACACACTACACTAGAAGGAGGAGTGGAAACATGCAATGCTTCCTTCACACTATTTAAATGCTCCATATCTGTTTTTTTTTTTTTTTATAATGATATTGAAACAAAATTAATCAAGAATACCTCCATAATACATCAAAAAGAAAAGGATAAATAGATCCACTTAATAACCACAAGTCTAATTCAATCACAATTAATTAGCACATTGACTCACTGACATTGTACAATATCGCAATTACTAAGTCTTAAGCAGCATCCAAATATAACTTATCACTAGATGTAAACTAAATTGCGATGCTTGAATTTAAATCCATCTGTGAAAATTGAACTTGCCTGTCGGGTTCCATATCGGTTTATCAATAAAACTGTTAGATAACCTCTTTTTCACCGGTGATTTCCTCGATTTTGCAACCTTTTCACCGGAAATCTTTTCAATTGTCTGCGAGTCATACGCGAGAATAAACTCAGTGTTCAAAAGTTTCACAGATTAATTGGAACAACAATAAGAATAAGAAGCTTTTGAGGTTACTTTCAAAGGAGTATTAGTTTTCGGACTATCATACAGACATCGGCGAGTAGATTTCCAATTCATCGGCGACGGAATTGAAGGATCGGAAGCATCTTTGGGAGCCGAATCGGATCTCAATTTGCGTTTGTGAGGAGATGAATCTCCGATCTCAGTCTTGACGACGGAAACCGGAGATGAACGACGACCAGCTGCGGTCGGCATTTTTTCAGCAATTAATTTAGAAAAAAAAATGATTTATTAGTTTTGCCGGGGAGGATGGTGGGGCCCTTCACCGGAGGAGCTTGGGAGCGGGGAAAACGTGGAGAGTTAAGTTGAGCTAGCTGCTGCTGAGGAATACACTAACGAAAACTTGACAAATATAAATCGAGTGCGTCCCGGGAGAATGAATTTTAGCGGGAAATAAGTAACCGTATCTTGTGCGTTTTCCCGCCGTGGTTTGGACCCAAAATTTTTTTTAGGGTTAATAACAGTTTGCCCCCTGAACTAATGGGGTAGTCACACATTGCCCCCCTGAACTTTGAATATATACATTTCACCCCCCAAAGTATCCTATTTGACTTTGACCCACTCATGTACAAATTTTTCTTCCAAAACTACCCTTGCCCACTCCTAAATTATTTTAGCTTTATGAATTTTTAGTGATCAACTTTTGACTATTTTATTATTAATTTATTTCAACTCTGCTATATATTCTCCACATCTTATAGAAAAGATAAATCGATATCTCTATCCAAATTAACAAGAATAAATATATGAATCGTTCTAAAATGTAAAAAGTAAATCTAGCAAAATAAAATAAAATGATATATCTTTCCAAATCAATAAGAACAAATATATAAATTGCTCCAAAATGTCAAAAATAAATATGTATTTGCCATGATATTTTTACCATTACTATTTTTGAAAAGAATATGTTCTTCCCAACAAAAACACAAAGTAAAATGTTTTACATGGCAATAAAATATTCCAAAAGTAACATGTTTTCCCTGCTACAATATACACAAAACTGTAACAATCTATTAAATTGTAGTCTAAAATAAAAGCATTAAACAACAAAAAGTGCAGTCTAAATTTGTTGATTTAGATAGAAATATTGTTTTATCATTTTTGCATGATTTATTTTTTATATTTTGGAACGATTCATATATTTCTTGTTGATTTGGATAGAGATATCGATTTATCTTTTCTATTCTATAAGATGCAGGAAATATATAGTAGGGTTGAAAAAATTAATAGAATAGTCAAAAATTGATCACTAAAAATTCATAAAGTTAAGGTCTAGCAAAAATAAAATAAAATGATATATCTTTCCAAATCAATAAGAACAAATATATAAATTGCTCAAAATGTCAAATAAATATGTATTTGCCATGATATTTTTACCATTACTATTTTCGAAAAGAATATGTTCTTCCCAACAAAAACACAAACTAGAAGGTTTTACATAACAATAAAATATTCCAAAAGCAACATGTTTTCCCTGCTACAATATACACAAGACTGTAACAATCTATTAAATTGCAGTCTAAAATAAAAGCATTAAACAACAAAAAGTGCAGTCTAAATTTGTTGATTTAGATAGAAATATCGTTTTATCATTTTTGCATGATTTATTTTTTATATTTTGGAACGATTCATATATTTCTTGTTGATTTGGATAGAGATATCGATTTATCTTTTCTATTCTACAAGATGCAGGAAATATATAGCAGGGTTGAAAAAATTAATAGAATAGTCAAAAGTTGACCACTAAAAATTCATAAAGTTAAGGTTAGTTTAGGAGTGGGCAAGGGTAGTTTTGGAAGAAAAAATTGTAAATTAGTGGGTCAAAGTCAAATAGGACACTTTGGGGGGTGAAATGTATATATTCAAAGTTCAGGGGGGCAAAGTGTGACTACCCCATAAGTTCAGGGGGGCAAACTGTTATTAACCCTTTTTTTTAATTTCCACTTAGGATTGGCCCAAAATTCATTCAAAGCCTGAGGTAATGGTACTTTTTCACGTGAATGGCCCAAAGACCGAAGTACAGAAAGCCCAATCCCAAAAGTTTCGGCCGACTGTCGTGAAATGATGGAAAGCTTATGCTTATGCTTTACTTTATCTTTCCTTTTTTTTTTCCCCCCTCTTTTCTCGGTTTAAGAGAGATTCTAATTTTCACCAAAAATAAAAAAATGAAGATTTTGAGAATCAATCAAGAATCTCATGATTAACTGTATTGTTCTTACAGATTAAGATAAATCTTGGGACAAATTAGTCTCCTTCTTCTTATTACTATCATCTATAATATATAAAAAAAGAAAGATTTTAGAATGAACTTTGCCTTGCTGAATGAAGAGAAAGCACACCATAGAATATTTTTATTTTTAATACGTTTATTGATATTTGATTATTCAACTTTTAATGACTTTACTAGTAGTTACTTTTGTCAAGGGTGGAAAATGGTCGGGTATCATTAGTTAAAAAGAAAATGTTGCTTTATTTCAAATGATCCTTTGCTAGTAAAACCCAACCATTTACTCGGACTATTTGACGGGTAGCCAGGAGATTAACTATTTTTTATCTATCTTCTCTTCATTTACTTGTCAATATGAATGAAATGGTTACTACAATTTTCAACCAATAATTCTTCTAATTTACCTCAAGAAATATGAAATATTATTTATTGCGTTCTTTCTCCAAAATCACCTTTAAAAATGACTGAGTTACGATCTAGTTCACAGCCGCTTTGGACCTACGTGTATATACCTACAGGAAACAGACTGAAAATGGAAATGTTAAGGTTTTGAGTTGTCAATGAACTTTCCATTTTTTTCCTGCTGTTCTGTTCAAAAGATTGATACATAGTGATCAAGTGCCGTACGTTGACAATAAAAAAAAGGCAGCTGGATTTTCATTTGATTAAAGTACAGTTGGATATGGAACAAAAAAAAAAAAAAAAGTACAGGTGGATATGGAATATATATTTTCGTATGGACATGAATGGACTTGGTTCTAAAACGAAAATTTTGTTGTGTGGAATTGTCGCAAAGGAATATCGACAATTGCCCGGTTGACGACAGTGACCAAATTTGTAACCGAAAAGGACATCGCTGCTCAGGTTCCTAGATATTTTACTTGCCAAGTTACTAAATTGTCCTTTAGCTTTGAGGAACATCAACTTTCTAACAACACTAAGAAGAGTTTGAGAGTTTAAATTTTACGTTCTTATTTATTCACAAAATCCTTTTTTTGGTATCCCACCACATAAGAAATTTTTTGTTGTCAAAGACTAATACAAAATATTGTATGAGATAAGAGATTTTTATTTTATTATGACGTGAGAATCAATGTAATTATTTGATACCATGGCTCGTGTCTTTGTAGTTCACTAACAAGTTAAACGTGATCAAAAAAATAACTATATTAACCAGCATTTAAAAATAGAGCTTCGATTGTGGATAAACACCTTAGTTATAAATCTCACAGTTAATTTTCCATTATACGATAGTTTCATACCATTGTTGTTAAATAATTAAAAAAAAAAAAAAAAAAAGAGCGTACACTTACCAATTTTTTAGTGTATGCGATTATTCTGTCATACTTTAAAGTCCATATGGTAGCCAATAGTTTTTTTTTTTTTTTGGGTTTTGCTTGATCCCCTGAGTATGTATGTAATCACGATCGAAACAACAGAATGAATGTAAGGCCTAACATGGTAATTTGCATGCACTAGGAAACAAAGAGTGGTGAAAGGGTTCCATCAGAAAACTTTTATATCGTGGGAAAGGAAGAGAGGAGAATAGATGAGAAGATAAGGAAATTGGCGTGGCATTGGTGTCTGCATGTCCCTGTCCAATCTTTGAATCGAAACTAACACATTACCCCATGTGATATTCCCTCCCAACCTTCGTTGTATGTTGCCTAATCACCTAAATGCCAACAATCAAGTCTAGACGAAGTCTTCAATCTCTCGATTCTTCAGTTACCAATCCAGTAATCTGTTGAAAACTTTGTTGTACAGTTTGTCATGCTTGCACTATTATATGATAGTATCGTGTACTTTGGACACACCATTATGGTGGAGGAACATATCAATTATTAAACACCGAAGAAAGGTGGCAGCCAAAAAGAGACGTCTCTGTCTGATTTTTCTGATAAATATCCATCCTTTTTTAAATTATCTGCCTATTTTTTTATGTAGCCATGCACCATGCTCCTTGTAAGTTTTCTAACCTGACGATTTTTTTTATATACATATAATTTAGTTTAAGCGATAGGCAAGGCTCGATTAGAAGGAAATGAAATGAAAAGTGGTAGGGATAAAAAAAACAATTGTGTAGAATTGCAAAGGAATTTACGAGAACCAAAAAATAAAAATGTGTGTACATCTTGTGGTTTTATATGCACAATGTTTTCATTTTTGTGCCAAAAAAAAAAAAAAAAAAAGGTACTAGGCTCATCCAAAATCATTGAATTTTTTAAAAGTGTACATACCTTTGTTCCTTTGTTCACCATGACTTAAAATAACTAACCAATTAGGTACCGTTATAAATACCTAGGATACATTTGTGGACGGAAATATATTCATTCGCAAGAGCAGCATTGTCGTGTATGTCGACGGACATGTGTACATTTACTTAAATTTTATGATCTTAGATGCCAATGATCATTAGATTTTTTCCACTTAGAAACAGAAGTTAGGTGGAATTAGCCTTTCCTTGACGAGATCAAGGTTGAAAGGATGCTTTAGCATATTGTTCCTTGGTTAGGCCTCTGTTTTGCTGCCTACACTGAAACCTTAGTGATAATACTACTTTCCCAAAACACATTAGCACTAAAAACTTCATAAGCATCAAGGGGCTGGAAAACCCAATATTTAAATGTCATCAGCCAGTCATGTACAAGGGAAGAATAAAAAGTATGGTAGCATCTAAATTAGGTGGGAATATCACAATTGTTTTCTTCTTTTTTTTTTTTTTTTTTTGGGTACTTGGATCGGTAGTTTTGGGAACTAGCCCCTCAATTCATATGTTGAAGGAGCTTTTTTTTTTTTTTTTTTTTTTTGGGCGAGTGCAAATGTTCAAGGTAGGTGGGATTTGGGTTTGGATTTTGGACCGTTGTAAATTAGCTACTTATAAACGGCATTAAATTAGTTGAGCGCAATTGTACCATGCTAAAAAGACAGCCTGTCATCTTGGTTGGTGGTAGAAACTAAGGACTAAGATCATTTTCACTGATTGTCAAAAAAAGATCATTTTCACTGTGTTACACTTGTCACTTTCCTGACAAAAGCTCTACGGACTAAATTTATTTTTGGCTGCCATTGGCCATCCCAACTCTAAACTTGGCTGATCAATCAACTCGTGAAAATCAAGTAAAACCAACAAAATAATCTAATAATGGCCCAAATAAAAATGAAATGTTATGGTGGAGTAATAGTCAATGATAAGGTTTAGTAATCAACTTAGTTACCTCAAAAAACTAGTAGTCTTAAAAAAAAAAAAAGTAATCAACTTAGTCAAGAAGCCAATGTTTGATAGCAACAAAATCAGGAACCATCCAATTCAAAAGTGGGGCTCACTACAAAAAATAAATTAATCGAAGCCCTAAAAAAGATCTCGAAGATATGATCGTGAATGTAAATATAAAACAATGACGTCCTTTTAGAAATGGGCCGTTGCAGTCACTATCATTTAGCAGCCGCTTATCCCATGATGGCAACTTAAGCAAGTTGGCCTCATCCTTACAAGTTACACAGCTTTCCGTCTTCTCAACTTGCAATTTAGACCGTTGGTTTCTCACCTCTACCTCCAACTTGATATATTTGTTTATTTTATAATATAATTATTTTGATCATTCATCTTGTCTTTATTTCCTTATGAATGGTTGATATTTGTTAATTTTACAGTACTTTTTTTTTATAGTATTTTACAATACTTTTGATCATTCATTTTGTCATTATTTCCTTATGAACGGTACATATTTTCTTTAAGAAGAAAATTTTTTTTCCCCAATTAACCAGCATCTTGGGTGTCTTTTCGAGAAAAAAAGAACAACCCACATGATGGGTTGTATCATATCAGGCGTGGAGATATTGAAAAATATTCAAACTCTAAAATGAACGAACGCACACTTTTTTTTTAACATGTTCTGCAAAAGTACAAAAATACCAGCCTAAATTTTTCTAAACTATGCCAACAAATCTTTTCACGGGCGGGTCCTTTTTTTTTTTTGCCCCTTTTTATAACCAAATTACAAAAATAACCTTGTTTATGTTTGGACATATTTCTCCCTCTCTTTGGATTACATGTTGAATTACCTCTCTTGGAGGTATTTGGTTAAGGGGAATCTTGGAGAAGAATGGGTATCATAAGTAATAATACCCATTGTTGGTGTATATTAAACAGCTATCACTGTCTTTCAATAAAAATAATAGTGATTAATTAGGGTGTTAATGATTCTCTCTAAAATACTATTCTATCAAATCCATTAACCTTTATGATTAAGAGCAAAAACACACCCACTAAAAAATGCATATTTTTTGAATTACCCACTCCCAATATACTATTCATCTCTCTCTCTCTCTGTTTTGTCTTTTGATTTGATTTTAAATATTTTTTATTAGTATTTTATAATTTTTTTTATAAAAAATCTTTTTAATAATTTTTTTTTAATTCAATTTTTTATATAAAAATTTGAACTGAAAATCAAAGATATATAGTACTCTCTATTAATACAACAAAAGTGACTTCTTTTTTAGGTTATTATTTATATAAAACTCAAATTAGAGCATGGCTATATTTAAAATTGAAAAACATTTTTAGAAATTTTCTTTAAAAATATATGAAATAAGAAATCTTAACATATTATATCATAAATAAAAAATTTTAAAATTTTAAAATTTACTTGAGTCATTATAGAAAACCAAACAAATATTTTTATAATAATATCCATTCCATTATTAAACCAAACATGTTGAGGGGAATCATCAAAACCGTATTCATAGTAGGGTTAATGATACCCATAATAATAGTGATTGACGAATTTAAACCAAACGCCCTTTTAATCTTTTTTTTTTTTAACAATCGTCAACAGTATTTTATCCTATTTCTAATTTGCTTTATGGGGAGATCCAACTAGACCCAAAAGAACCGATAAGAATTGAACTACCATCAGACAAAACAAGTGCATTATGCACCCATTTGGATTAATTTAAACTGGTAGTCTATTTGTAGAATCCAACATGACAAATCCATAATTGATCTTTCCTGGTATATTCGTTCGAATATGTTGTTTTAATGTTAAATAAGTGGCATTGTGTACAAATTAACTTTTGTGTTTATGGAACTACGAGTAATTGATGGGAACTCGAATTTGATACCTTGTTCGACTTCAATTTAGATTAAACAAAAAAAAAAGGTCATTTTCTTTTAGACTTGATTCAATGTGCATGTTAGCTGGACATGGCTCTATTTGTTACAGAAAAATTGACTGGATGATTTCTTTTATGAATCTATACTGGCAAACCAACTTGATACATTTTTATGTGTTTATGACAACACCCACTCATTTTACAATTAAGAATTTAGATTGAGATGCCTTCAGAACATTTACCGTACGTTTGGTACATAGGAATGACTTGGAATGGAAAGTCTTTCCATCCAAAATAACATTCCACCTGGAATAGGTTGGGAAAAAAAATTCCATTCCATTGTTTGGTAATCAAAGTCAGAATGGAATGTCTATTTCCTTTCCAACGTTTGGTATAATCATATTGAAATGTCAGAATGGAATAAAATATATATTGATTTGACTATTATGCCTTGAATTTTTTTAAAGTATAATTTTCTTTTGTGTGTGCACTATTATGTACCTAAAAGAAAATTTAACACTTTTAATTTAGTAATAATAATGTTCATATTATAAATAATATTAATTATTCGTTTTTACAATATAAATAAATATTTATTTTATTTTATTTTTTTACTTTTTGGTAGTATAACTAGCAATGTAGAAAAATATGCAATAATAAAATAAACATATGTTTTGTTACTTTTAATGATACTGAACCTACTAGTATATATATTCGATAACCTAATTACAATTTGTAATATAAACAAAAATAGGTTGATGGATAAAAATACAAAAAATTAAATCAACAAATTAATATTTACATATGAAATTAATCAATCGAAACATATCAAGAAGAGATTATTAATTGCTATAAAATTTCTTTGTGCAAGACTAAAAAATTCTACTGGTGAAGAAGGGCAAGGAAGTTGATAAATATTTAAGTGAGTAGGATAATCATGACATCCCTTAATTTTAGGTTTCCAGGATGAAGTGGAAAATGTCATTTCTTAGGTTTTGTTGAGGAATGACGTTTCCAGGAAAAAGTTGGAATAAACATTCCTGGTGGAAAGGGTTTTCCAACTTAAAAAGCTCATACCAAACATGAGAATGAAATAGGTATGTTGGAAAGACCTTTCCATTTCAAGCCATTCCTATGTACCAAACGTAGGGTTAAAAACTCTATAAACAATTTCCCGAAATAACAACAGAGTAAGAAATTCAAAAGAACAATTAGCAACGTCTACATTGTATAAAAGAACACTAAGCATACCTAATTTAGGCAAGCATGAGATGGAAGTTCTTATCTTATAGCAATTCATGCAACAATTACTTCACGGATAAAATGGAAAATTTAATGCTATAAATATTCAATAAATTGATGGCGGTGATTCTTAATCAATTGTCTATTACTATGATTATCACCAAATATGATATGCTTTTAATTAAGAAGGGCTAGCGTATTGTCAAAGCAAGAATTTTCTTGTAAGAGTGATTTTATTTAAGTGCCAACACTACCCTTAATAAGTCATAAGCATATTTTTTTTATTAATTTTTGTGCTTCCTTTTATTATGTTAATTACTCATTTCCCAAATTAACTTCTCTCCCATACCGTTCCAAATTAACTCTCCCACCTATTTATTCCCCCTCCCCTTAACCCACCCAAATCATTTCCTATTTCTCTCAAATTTTCTTGTTTAAGACTTTTATGATAACTTTATCTTTTTCACATTTTTCTTTTTCTACACTGTATTAAGATTTCTTTCATAACTTTCTTTTCTTTTTTGTTTTTTTACTTTCCCCCCTCTCTAGTAAGTTTTATTTTTATCTTTTAATTTATTTTTATTTTTTTTAGCATATTTGAGCACATAATCTATTCCTGTTGGTATAAAATTATGCAATATGGTAATAATAAGTTATGTTTCAATTATGGGGTGCAAATCTATTTTTGATTATTTAAATATATGTGAAAATATTTAAATACGTTAGAATTCATTAGCAGGATACAAAGAATTCAAAATCGAGGTTTGCAATACATAAAATTTATCGATGTTGAACCTTATTATAGTGTCATTTCCCTGATCTTATAACTGTTTTCTTGGATTAGGTAAATTTGATATATGTATTTTTACACATATTTGTCTATAAAAATAAGTGTTTCTTAATCAATATGCTCAAAGTTGCAAATTCATTTTGTTTAACAACACGTAAAAAGTGGAAAATACGAGAGAAATAGAAAATAAAAATGGTTGTTTAAGAAAACATAATAAAAGAAATTTTTGAGAGAATTAGAATAAGAAAATTTAGAAAAGGGAAAATCACATCCAAATAGAAAACAAAAATGGCAGGACAGAGAGGAAGGAATGATGGAAGCAAGAGAGTTGATTTAGGAGTTATTAATGTAATGAAAGGGCCCATCAAAATTAACTAAAATATGTGCTATTGATTGGTTAAGGGCAGTTTTGGTATTAATATAAAAATCGCTTTAACAGGAAAATTCTTGATTTGGCAGTATTGCCAACCATTAAGAAATATGATGGAAGTTAGTAATAACATAATGTTAAAAGGCTGTTTTGGCACTTTAGATTAAAGGTAGTATGGTTAACTGGCTAATGCCAATTAGGTATCGAGCCCAAGAGAAAATTGCTTATCCTTTTTTTTTTTGAAAAAATATATTAATAAAACCTCAAAAGCAGCAAAATATCAAAGATCTGAAAAACAACATGCAAATTTCCTGCTAAATAGACCATTTTGAATAAATGATTAAACTAAAGTTCTTTTGTAAAATTGTATTCCTCAATAATGCATTTATGTGTTTGTATTTCTTTAAAATGGACATTTCAACAAATTTCAAATAACAGTAGTTAAACATTTTCAAGTATGATAAATAATAGCCAAGCAATATTATTAAGAAAATGGAACAAATACTATTATATGATTAAAAAACTATTTAGTCCTTCCAAACTCAACATAAATCAAATGCCAATGACACTGTGTTTGGTTAGTTATTTTTTAGAGTGTTTTTTCAAAAATATTATTGTAATAATTTTAAAGACTATTCTTGATAAATATGTATGTGAGATAAAAAAATATTTAAAAAATGCATTTGAAGATTCTAAAAATATATTTATAAAAAATACAATCAAACAAATAGAGATATTTTCCTGGAAAAATTTGAGTATTTTCTTAAAACTCTTTTTTTTTTTTTGGCAACAAGTAGTGTAGCAAGGAGATTTCACATTCTAAGAAAACGATAGAGCTTGGCAGGATAGGCCCTCTTCTAAATTGGACATGATCAATGGCAAAAATCGAAGTCCACTTGCTGAGTGCCGTCACAAATATCACAAGCTCCACTACGATTTGCCTCCCCCGACTCACAGCCAAAATTAACGCTATTTATAACTCTTTCCTTGATTTGCTGTAGAACATTAGCGTGTCATTATTCTAGCTAATGAATTTCTTTGAAGTTAGCGTGGTAAATACTAAATAGCACAACCTTAGTTACGTGAAACCCTTTCTTCCTTTTTTATACTAAAAAATAATATATTAGAAAGCAATTTTTAGCTGCCAAATTAACCTTCTTGATATGCACACATAATCATAGTGAAAAAATTATATACAGTATTCGTTAAGAAACAAAATATTCCACATTGAAATCTCAAAGTACGTTAAACTAATTAATAAAGTTTATAGGTGACTCCACTTATTGTCAATTGGTTTGATATGGAAGTGTAATTTATTTAATATAGTATCAGAGCTAGACTATGAGTTTTATTATCACTTTCACATGTGACTTGATTTCTTAATAGCCTGTTTCAATTCATGAGCTATCTTCAACCCAAATCACGTGTGAGGGAAAGTATTAAGAAACAAAAGTCCCACATTGAAATCCCAAAACACATTAAACTAATTAATAAAGTTTATGCGCCACTCCACTTATTGTCAATTAGTTTTGAGATGAAAGCCCAAGTTATTTAACAGTAATAATCTTATAAACTTAGATTGTATAATTAACCTTTTTAATATATACAAACCATGTACGAAGAAAATATATGTAACAACAAGGCCCTTCGTTAGGGGCATTTTTGTAAAATCTCTAAGTTATAATGCAAGGAAAGATGATTAGTTGATAGGTGAAGGACTTAATGGCAAATTTAAGAAGTTGTTATCCTAATTGAATTAGGGTTTTTCTTTCTTTCCTTTCATTTTCATTTCACCCCTCTTCCTCTTCCTTCCAATTTCCACTCATTCTATTTTCCTAATTGCTATCGTTTATTGAAGAAGAAGGTAGAGGTGAGGATTTTCAAGGATAAACAAGTGGTGAGGGCTTAGTAAATGTTGCTCAATCTTCAACTCAAGGTAATTATTTCTTTCTCCTCTTAGATCTTTGGATTAGAAATAGTGGATATGCTTTAAGTCCCTAGATAAAAGGATTAGTATTATTATATCTTAAAGATTGTGTATTAGATAGTGATTGTGGTGTGTAAATGGATAAGTGTTAGATGGGTGTGCTTTAATGCTTGATACTTGATGAATCATTGGAGGAAATTGTGTTTGAATGGTAGTAATGTGATGTTTATTTGGTTTTTTGTGCCATTTTGATGTTGTTTTGGTGATTAGTCGGTGTTGGATAGAGTTGAAAAGTTAGTTTTAGTTTTAGGTATGTTGCAGGGTTGCAGATTGTTTTTCTGGACTCATCTGCAATGTCGCGACTTGTAGGGAGTTTCCCTCTGGACCTTTCGCAGCGTCAGCCGCACCGCGAATAACATCGCAGATGGGATTCTGCCTTGAGCCGCGGTACCAACTGCATTGCGTTTGGGATAGCAGCTAGTCACTATTTGTAAGCCACGCAGCGGCTGACGCCGTGGGTCACAACAGTTTTTCTCATTTTTGCTTCGTTTTGCGTATTAAGTTAGATATAAGCCTTAGTTTTGACTCCTTATAGAAATAGCAATTGATTGCGTGTTGCTTTGTATTTTAGGTGACGATGTTGACCATACCTACTCAAATTATCTTAATTAGCATGTATCGAGGTAAGTGGGGTTTGTACTCTTTAATTTTTTGAAAATAAGTTTTATGAATGATAAATGTTTTGAAATAATTATTTGTTATATAACTGTATGGCTTAAGTATGGTTAATTGCATTTGTTTATAAAAGTGTATAATGCGGCCTATATGAATGAATAAATTGATTGAGTCATTGAATGTGGTACTCCTTTGACGGGACTAATTCCCTTAATTGTATGATTGATGTTTTTGGGACCGTACTAATCGGTTAAAGTAGTTTTGGAATCACAACAACCGATTTACTAGTTAGTTTTGGACCGTATTAGCCGGTAATAGTTAACAGCTGGATATCCAAGGTCAATTAGAACTATTTGATGGAACTCATTGATTTTTTATGGAAATGTATACCTTTGACGAAATTATACTTTGGCCATTTTATTTTCGTATCTAAATTTGATAATGACTTTGTTTATGAAATATATATTTAAGAGTAACACTCTTAAGTCACAAAGAATACTAGTACCACTTATTGAGTGAATTGTATTGCTCACCCCTTATTTGTCATATGCAGAGGATAAAGCTTTTGTGGAAGAATATTGGACTGATTTTTGGTACTAGTTTTTG
>JAMWEH010000627.1:0-27046 GCA_024721245.1 Mitragyna speciosa | reverse complement strand
AAAGATCCATGCTGCATGACAAATAAGAAAATGATATAAACTGAAACAAGAAACCAAGAAAGCACAAAAACAGGTGACGCCTGAAGCGAAGACCAAGCTAGTAATAAATTTGTGTCACGTGACTTTCTAGCAATAATTAAGGATTACAAGTGTAGCAGGGAAAGAAGAATAGAGAACGAATGGGAAAATCCTAACCTTTTATAATTTACATTTGCTGCTCAGTTCCCAACTCAACCAAATTAAAACATTGTCCTATGGATTCTGAAGATGGCAGAAAAGGATTGTAGTCATATCTATACCTTTTAGTGCTTGACAACAAGATCAATTCGGATATATATTTCTGAAAAGCATTTTCCATGAATTGTGAGGGTTGGAAGTGTCTCAATCTGTTGTTTAATAAAAAAAAATTCTAGATCCTCATATCTATTGACTATAGGCACAGCATGGTGTTTGGGTAATTATCTGTTGCATTTAGCAGCTGAAAACTTTGCAACGATGGCTCATTTTGCACATTTCAATAAGCACAGTTCCCTAAGTTGCAGAGTTTTAGGATTCAACCAGATTTAAACCCCATAAGCATCAGCCTCTTGATTTGTCATGACAAAGATCAAAAGACAGATCCCATAGCAAAAGTTTGATGGTAAAGTGATTTATCATGTTTCTATATCCTTCTTGTAAGGGCTTTTAGAGATGAAGCATATGCGTACACGGAAAAAAAAAATCAAGAGAAATTAGAGTAAAAAAAAATTGAGTTTCAAACAACCTAACATAAGCAACAAGTTGGCCAAAAGTAAAAATTAAAAAATAGAAGAAAAACATGAGAGGAGAATAAGAAGAAGAAAAGGAGAAAAATCTTGGTTGCGTCATAAATTAGTTATTGCAAATTGTGCTGAAATAAAAAAACAACCAAGAAAGCAACATAATAACTGATGTCTGAATCTGAAATGATGACATAGTCATAAGAATGAGTTACATTACTCTCCAGCAACGATTAAGGATAATAAGTCAGCAGAAAAGAGGAGTAGAGAAAGATTAGGAAAAACCAACCGTTCTGTATCTTACTCATTTGCTTTTCAGTTCACAACTCAACCAAATTAAACCCTTGTCCTATGGATTCTAAGGTCTGTTGTAAAGGATTATAGTCGTATCCATACCTTTTGGTATTACACAGCAAGATGAATTCTGAAATAAATTTCTGGAAAGCATTTTATAACATATTTAGTATTGGAAATGTACCATTCTGTTTTTGTAGCTGAAAAAGAATCTGGATTCTCAAATTCTACAGGCATAACGGTGTGTTTGGGCAATTTTCAGTTGCACCTAGTTGCTTAAAGCTCTGGAAAGATGTGCTCATTCTGCACATTTCAGCAATTCATTGCCACAATATGCACTTCTCCATTGTCTAGACTAATACATACAAAAGGTCTTGTGTAATTCGTCTGACTCAAAAAGGTGAACCAATAAAGAAGAGAGCAATATCAACCAAAGTTCCTAAGTTGCAAGGCATTAGCGTGCAATTAATTTTGAACACCATAATCAGTATCCTCTGAATGTGGCATGCATATATTATAAGACAGATCCAGTGCAGAAGATTGAAAATAAAGAGATTTACCCTGTCCACATGTCCTTCATTCAAGGGCATTAAGAGATGAAACATATGTAAGTATGCAATGAAGTTATGAAAAATATTAACTGTAAGAAACGAAATCATAGTGACAAACAACCTGTGGCATTGGTGATGGCTTCAGATTAGGAATTGAAGATGTCACTTCATTTGCTGATACCATGGTTAGGCTTGAAATCGGGCGTGATCCAGGCTGTGATATGGGAGGTGAGATCAAACTCTGCACTAAAGAATGCATGGGATTTGCCTCTAGAGTTGTAATTATATGAAGACGGCACCTAATATAAGGAATAATTTGAGCAAAATAATTAGGTGATTTCTTGAAATAAGCCAGACGAGACCATGTTTCAAACATTCGGTTTTGCTTATTTCATGGGTCACATTAATCAAGTTTCACTCTGCTATTACTCAATTCCTGGTGCAAGTCATTTCAATGAGCCATCATTTCTCTAGATTTATTGATCAGTGAAATAGCGTCAATTTCGAGGAACACCCAGGTAATTATAACTCAGAGAAATAAGTACATGTTTTCGACACAATGACAGAAAAAAGCAGAACAAGAAGCCGTGGACTCAGAGTTCTCACCTCTAATGGTAAAAGGTCTTCAAATTCTGCCTCGGACAAAAAATAAGCGATTCTTTCCCTGTATGATAATTCTCTCTGAATTGCTAGCTCCACAGGCATGATGCTCACCTCCCTCTCTTCAGCCATTTTTTTTCTCAGACACTTAAAAATTTGAAGAAATCATAGTTTCACTACTCAAATCACTGTTACAAATTACAACCACAAGCTGGAAGGAAAAATGTTTTAAAGAAAACCTTAATTTAATCGAAAATCAAAGTTAAATCATTCAATAAGCAAATAACTTTTGCCCTCTCTCCCCATTCAGCAAAAAAATATTTTACCAAAAATATCCCCCAAAAACAAAAGAAATTAGTAACACATGGTAATTGCCTCCATAAGAGGAAAATGAAATTAATCAAGTAAAAACAGTTCAGGAAAAAAAAATTTACAACATCTGCAACACAGCATGCTGATAAAAGAAATTGGAATGAGGGAACAAAACATTAACAAGAACAGCTCATTAGCTATTATTAATGGATATACTTAATCATAGTCAAGAAAGGAAAAAAAATTAAAAAACAAAAAGAAAAGCATGGTGACCGGCTGAGCCAAGCAAGAGTTCAACAACAACACGAGTTATTTAAAATAATGCAGTTGCAAGGAAGAAATCTTATAACTAGATAGACAGAAAGAACAGCAGACCATCAGCATTTAGCAATGGAAATGATTTATATATATTCAACAAAGTTTACCTTGATCAAATTTGCAGTATGAGTGTGAATGAAAGGAAATATAACTCAGCAAAAAAAGGGCTGTGTAGTTCTTGATGATTTACATCTAATCTAGGCCTCGCCTCATTGTGTGACTGTGTTCTTGATGATTCTGTGTGTGTTTTGATACAGATATTTTTGTGTGTTTGTGTGTGCGCGCGCGCGTGCAGGTCATTCGAAAATGGAGGGGTACTACTGTGTACGACTACTAAGGGATTGTTTGTTTGCTTGAGATTATTTGGGGTTAGAAATGCTCTCATCTTGTATCTTTTTTCGATTACGATTCGGTTTTGATTTTTATTTATCAAAAACCGCATGGTGTGATGTGATTTCATATTTTTTAAAAGTAAAAATAGTAATTAATCGCAGGCGTATAATAATAGAGGAAGTAATAACCCTTGGCATTTTCTTTCCATTTATAGTATCAAGATTATGTGAGTTCAATGAGATGTGCATTTTTTCTGTTCTTTAATTAAAATATATTATGTCAATTATTTAAATTATAATTTAAAATTTAATGTACATGAAAATACACAAACTTTGCAAGTTATTTTGGCACTGTACGTGTTTGATGAATCGACGTTGTTTTTGAAAAATTTAAAGACTTTGCAAGTTATTTTGGTAAATACATAATTTTGGATAGAAAATTTGAAGCGTTATATACTAATAATATCTCACACACAATAGCTCATGTATTTTGCGCATGAATGTTTTCGCAAATCGTAACTTCTTTTAGATTCTAAAATTTTGTGCGATATTAACCAATTTAGGTAAATATGCACAAACTGTTCCAAAACATTTTTATGCTATAATCTCCTTCCGTAAAATAGTCCCTTCACAGCAGTTAATATTTTATCAAGCAAAGCAACACAATCTTTAGAAAATAATCTTGCACCTACAAGAGGTACTCCAAGGTATTTCATTGGCACATTCCTATCATCTTGCTCAAATACAACTCTCTTTCATTATCAAACACCTGAATAGAATAGTTCGTTCTTCTGAAGATTAGGCTTAAACTGAGACAGATTTTGAAATCTTGTCGTGCTAACACTTTTATTAGCATTTAAGTAATTATCTCAAATCAAAAGACATGGTTTTCTTTTCAGGATCATATGGTTTCAGCATGAACATCATTGATTTATTTATCTTATTCAATATCAGGATGGCCAATTCTAGCATTTTCACTTTCTGTAATTCATAATCCTTCATCAAGATTTGTGTATGTTGAAGTATTGCTGAAGTCAATAAAGAGCCACATCGTCTGTTGACATTTTTTGCGTGTCTTAGCAGCAGCTTCAATACCTTTAGGCGTCGTTTGTTGGAAGGAATATGTTGAAGGTAAGTATTCTTTTTAAAAAAAAATTTAAAGTGTTAATTACTTTACTTAAACATTTCAAGAGTGTCACTTTAGTTCCCTAAACTTCTAATTAGTGTCTATTAAGTTACCTAACTTTTATAATAAAGTTTAATTGGTCCCTAATACTAATTTATGACAAAATTAGACTTCTACTAATGTCATTTTATGTTTCTTTTTTCTCTCATTACTTTTTTTTCTTTTTTATATTTATTCTTCTTTATTCTTCTATCTTCTCCATCGCAAAACCATTTACATCCTCAAGAACTTCAATCCCACTTTCCTCACTGTCAACTAGGATGTGCAAAAAAATTAAAAATTAAAAATGACAAAATCTAACTGATCCAAACAAGCAAAAAAGAATAATCTTATCTAAATGTGAAATGATTCATGTATTCAAACTAATCTAAAAAATAAGGTGAAGGTGCATTTTTAATTTTAAAAAATCATAATTATCCAAACCAATTCATATATAAAGTAAATGAATTATTTTAGTTTTAATGTTGAGAACAAATGTAAATTTATAAAGAAAAATAAGTATTGATAGTTTTTAAGGAGAAAAGGTGGAAAAAAGGTTAAAAAAAAAAACCATGGTTATCTGATTTAGAATATTCAATGTTGTTATTTAAATATTCAAAACAATGATAATGTATTTTGCTGTGAATTTCTAAGATATTTGTTTCATTAGTATTAGTCCATTGAATACTATTAATTATTTAATTTAGATAAGCACTATAATTACTTATAACATTGTTAATTTAATTTTTAAAGACAATGAATATTTTACATTTTCAAGTACAATACAATTAGTTAGTCTATGTACCCGATCGTATTCAATTGGTTAAGGGACATATAAGAATAAAATTTTGTTGAACCAATACATTACCAGTCAAATTATAAACGGACTAATTAAACGGTGCATACACATCTTATCACCAACCCAACTTAACAAAGAACACAAAGTTAGTCATACTAAGTATAAGTTCTAAATAAATGAACTATTTATTATACTAGTAAAAACTACACTATAAATCCTTTTTTAGACTTTAAGTTACTTGAGAAATTTCGTGCATTTTTTAATTTTTCTGGGATAGGGATAAGGAGGAATAAAAGAAGAAAAATATTAGAAAAAAAGAATAGAAAGAAACAGATAGAAAAACAAAAACAAAAACAAAAACTTATAACTAGAAGGGCATATTTTGAATTGATTTTGTATTGGGACCAATTAAAAACCTAGTGCAAAAATTAAGGGACTAAATAGGCACAATTAAAAGTTTAAGGTACTACGCTGGCACTTATAAAAATATTTGAGGATCACTAAAGTAATTAACCCAAATTTAAATATATTGTTTGATTCACTTGTTGACTTGTTGAGAAAGTAAAATTATCCTCAAATCAAGGAAAATCGGTCCACATTACTAGGATTTTAAATCCTTAAATGTCGTTGGTATTTCGATTAATCTTGCTCAAATTTTAGTCAAAATATGGGGATTTTAATCGAAAGATACGAGTTCTAATTCTCTCTCTTCAAAACAGAATAATAATCTCTCTTCTCCAACAACATAAACTTCTGGATCCCCAAATTCTATCCAAATTTCACTGCTGTCATCCCAATCTCACTACTCCCCCAAATCATCGAATATCCAAATCATATCAATCTCAATATCAAGTGTTCATATCCGGAAGAAACAACCAAAAGAAACAGACGGCTTTCTGACGAATATCAAGTGGTGCATGTGGAATTTATGCCAAGTCAAATTGAGAATCCACCGTTTTATGTTCTCCACTTTCTCCTTTGAATTTGACAGGTACATTCGCATTTACTGCTTCTTATGATTTTGCAATGTTTACAGCATTTACTTTCTCAATCGTAGAACAACATTCAGCATTTTCTTTGTCAAGATGTGACCCTCTGGAAGCCAACCATATGTTTTATGTCTGTCATTGGAATTTTGAGGTAGAATTACATAAAACATGTTTGAAGTGCATTCATTTACCTGCATTATGTGTCTAAATTTCAAGAAAACAGGTTATTTGAAAAATAAAATGGGAAATTGATTGTATTATTAATTGGGAGAGTTGAAGTAGATAAGCCAATATTTGGCTTAACATCAACCTATTCTTTCTTTCTGTAGAAAGTTCAACCGTTTTTTGTGAAACATACAAGTTTGCGTCATGTGAAGTGTCTGCTAATCAGTTGAGAAGTTACTTGAAATGCATTTAACTTTTCTCTGTGTAAGATCAACGAAACATTTGTCAGTCGTTATATGATTCTCTGTGCACGTGTGCATGTATGTATAGATATAGTTTTTTGAATCTCTCTATTCAATACACTTCGAGATCATAACTAAAGTAGGTTATTATATGCTTTATATGGACCAATTGGTACAGCAGCTTTAGTTATCTTAAAGGACCTCGTTAAAAGTTACTAATAGTTGTCGGCTTACTTACGATGATTCACTTCATGAACTAGTAACTAAAAATGCATATGGCTTCTTAGTTGTTCATCTACTAGTCAGCTTTAGGGACACGAATTCTTGGGGGTTCCTGAGTTGCATTTTCCATCTAAGTGATTTAACAGATCCAGAAATGTTCTGAAACTATTAATCTTTGATATAATGTTGGGCGAAGTACATGCAAGACCACCAGTCATTTTTGTATCATTTTTGCAATTTAATCCTTCTTAATCTCGCTTTGAAAAGAGATTGACAATCATTCTCAATATGACCACTTATCCCGGAGAATACAAATTGTAAATATTTCCGCTTAGTTTAGATGTTAGAATTGACAAGATGGAGTAACCATATCGCAAAATACACCCTGGGAACCTCTTTCTGACTGACTCTTCTCTTATTTCATTAGAATGATTGGTAGAGGAAATAGAGGGTATTCTCATGCCTTTAGGAAGTTGGCTTACTGTTCGTGGTTCACTTGGTGAATATACAATATGCTAGCACATGACGTGTTTTGCTAATTTCTGCCGGTTATTTATTGGTCATCTTCATGGGCATCCTAGGGACTTGTCAGTTATGTTTTCCCATCCTAATTTCAGCCTTAAGATGTCGCTGCAGAAGAAACCTTGTAACTGCTGTCTAGAGGTCTGATGAAGGATAATCATAGTTCACCACTATCAAAATTCATTTGATCCTGTTTGACTTTATTTTGAAATCAATCATTTAGCCTCTGGTATGATCATGGAACGTTTTATTTGGCACCCCCTAAAGAACCCCATCTTTATGTCCCATTGGTGTGTGGTTAGGATTTTGTGGTTTCATCGAGATAAAGGAAGTATTGAAGATAAAAAATCAGTAGAAATCATGTTTGAATTGAAATTTTGATGGTGAAAATGGCAGTGGAATAAAAAAGGATATAAAAAAGAATTAGAAAAAATATTAGAACAAAAGTTACCAGGGCATGGTCTTAAGAAAAAGCCACATATTGAATCTCGTTACAAATTATTGAATTGAAAAGACAGTATCATGCTATTTATGAAGCGCGACATGGTAGAGAGTCAAGTGACTTTTGTTGGGATAATAAAAAGATGTGTTACGACGACTGCTATTGTCCGGGATGCATATATGAAGATAAGCTTTAATTCAATGCTTATTTTTTATTTACATTTACAATTTTTATTAATACTTTGATAAACTTTAGTACTAATAATATGTGTTATTATTTTTTATTAATATTTTGATAAACTAATATACTAATAATTTATGTAATAATTGTAGAGTTATCCGGATTATTCATTCATGAGAAACAAGTCATTTCCATATTATGATCGACAAGATAGAGCTACCGGAAAGTATGCTAAAGCACCTGCAAATATGTTGGAGGAGATAAATAGAGAAAATAATAGGGATGAGGATGTTGGAGAATCTTATGAAGTTGATGTTGAGACTCAAAACACTCAACTACTAATAGGTGAATCTCAAGGTGAAGGAAGTTCTAAAAAAACACATCGCAAGAGGAAGAGGAACGTTGATAGTTTAGTTTTAAGTTTGGAGCGTATGATTGATGTAATAAGTGCTCACATGGAAGAAAACAACAAGCAAATGGCAAAACTTGCCGAAATTATTGTAGGTCCAGACCAGCTCAAAGTTAACAATAGGCGCAAGCTTAGTGAAGAACTTCGAAAATTGGTTGGGTTGTCAAATTCTGAGCGACACAAATTTGGAATGAAACTTGTACGTAATCCAGATTTATTGGACTATTTTTTCACTATCACAGATTCTGAGAAAGAACAATTTCTAAGGGTACTCTAGATAGTAATTAGTTACCAAAGATTTATCGTGTTTATTCGTTTTAGTATTTTTAACATAAATAATTTTTGACATTTCGTTTTAATGATTCTGTTTCAATGAACATTTATTATAATTTAAGTGTATTGAAGTATTGTCTCTTGATCTCTATGTGGCCAATCAAATCATAAATGTTAGATAATGTATAAATTTGTATTTGGTTTGGTAGTCTTTTATTTCAGTGCTTGTATTATTAATAGTGATTATATGTAATTAGCAACTAAATATGTATTTATTAGTTACAACAATAATTAGTCACTTTAATTCAAAAATAATACTATTTTATTACTAAATAATTTAAAGTAGTTGTGGTTAAATCAAATAGAATTAGTAGTTTTTTGTTGTACTAAATATTGTCAACTACATAAAAGATAAGGTCAAATTTATAATTGAGATTTTTTTTATGTTAGCATATTTTGTTTAGTTGAATTTTTAATATTATATTTCTTTATAAAAATGATTTTTTGTTGCTTATATAATATATTGATAAAATTAATTTATCAATCAAAATCCTAACAAGAGGAAAGAAACAATAAATTTATTAACTAATAATTTATTAAAATCCTAAAGGAAAAATAATATTTATTGACTTATAATTTATTAATAGTTTGCATTCAAAGTAACATTGTTCAATCAAAACTTCTTTCACATATTATAATTGTAAGGATATTTTTTATAATACAATGCAAATATACATTACATTATTTGTTATATTATTAAACCAAACATTGTAATAGAAATCTGACAATTTTTTTGTTAACATTCTTAGAAGTATCTAAACAAGTTAAAGGAATCATTTTCCATAGATTTAAATTCCTAGAAATCAGATCACATTTTTTACTTTCCTGCCAACCTAACGATGCCTAGTATTAAAACTTTCCTTCACACCATTTTCTTGAGTATATGGGGTATCGGCGCTCAATTCCTTAGCCTATAGTACTTCCTGCTCGTGACTGCAGATATGACTATTAGTAGTTTTATACTAATAATCTATAGGCGGCAAACAGTTTTCTTCTTGATAAATAATGGAGTTCTCATCAGTGCAAAGTTCAGATGGTCCAAGTACATTTTCTAATTGGACCAGCTAATTCAATCGGTTGAACCATGAAGAGGTTATCAATCCGATTTTGGACCGATTTATCTAAGTTTTTTGTATTATATTTTATTATATTACTTTTTTTATAAAATTTGATTCTTTTAAAAAGGAAAAAACAATCAATCGAACCAAAAGAATTGATAATCAATTAGAAAATCGGTTTGACCTACGGATTAATTAGAATATCGGTTTAAAAACATTGGTATTTTTCATAAGCTTCTCAACTTGAGTTTTTGGGATTACATCATTCTGGACAAAGTATGTGTATTAATTAGTACATGTTAGAAAAAGCCTTAAGTTTATTACATCATTCTATAATAGAACAAGTGTGCATTAACGTAATGTTTTTTGTCCCAAGTCTCATGAAATGCTCATCTCAACCACATGTAACACCAGTTAACTGGAAACCAATTATGTAACCTCGCCATGCGATTGTGTGTATGACTATGTTTGTATGTTCATAGGTACAGAATAAATTTGGTAAAAAAACATGAGGAATGGCTCATTCGACTGTGTCCCTAGCAAGTAATTCAAATTTTAACTCGGACCCCATTTACATTAGAAAGTGTCTTGTGCAATTGTACTTTGTTTCACTAATAGAGAAAGAAACAGAGGAGAAACAGTATGTTATCACCGAATTTATTAATGTTAAAGCACCTGAGCTTCTATCTCAAGACCAATTGCAATGAGTGCGGTGACCTTTGGGATTTTGACGTGGGAGATTATTTTTTTAACATTCCTCCTCAAATGTGACTTGGATTGACAAAAGGCCAAGAACTGAAATGAGCTTAACCAGAGTCCAAGAATTGAAACGGTGATTGACAAAAGCCCAACAATTGAAACGGGTTAAAAAAGAACCGAGTCATGTTTGAAAATGATAATAAAACTCAAAGGTCCAACTTTAATATCATGTTAAAAAACGTAAGCTTTCATCTCAAAATTAATTAGCAATAAGTGGAATAACTCATTTACTTTATTAATTTGTTTAGAATCCTTTGGAATCACGGTGTGTGACATTGTTCTTCTTAACATCCACCAAACATGTGATTAAGATTGACGAGAACCCAAGAATTAAAACGAGCAATTTACAAGAGCTTAGCAACTTAAATGGTTTAAGAAGAAATCAAGTTACATCTAAAAGTATAAATAAATCCAAAGGCTCAGCTCTGATTCCATGTTAAAGTATCTAGCTTCTATCTCAAAATCAATTGCTAATAAGTGGAGTGACCCATGAACTTTATTAACCCTTGGAATAGAACCCCATTTGAGGAACATTATTTTTTTTAACACTCCTCATACATAACTTGGATTGAAAAGAGTCCATGAAGTGAATTGAAGAGAGACCATAAATTCAAACAAGCGCTTCACATGTAAGCCGGATTGAAGAAAGCTCATGAACTGAAACAAGTGGATTGAAGAGAGTTTAAGAACTAAAACGGACTAAGAAGGAATTAAATCGCATATGAAAGTGAGAATAAAACTCAAAGACCCAACTTTAATATTATGTTAAAGAAAATGGACTTCTGTCTCACAAACCAATCGGCAATGAGTTAAGTGGCCCATGAATTTTATTAACTTATTTACAATCCTTTGGAATCTCAATGCAGGACATTGTTTTTCTTAACACAGCTTATGAACTTTGTTAACTTGTTTAGAATCTCCTAAGTGGCACATCATTTTTTCTTGACAATTAAAAAGCCTATCATCATTTTCCGTAAAAAATTAGTATGACGGCATAGCTGGTGCCACCACTCTGCAACAAAATAAGGAACGAAGAGAAAAGAGAAGCCATTGGGATACTAATTTGTCTTTGTGAATCTTACTGAGTGTACTATATGCATGTTGGCGTAGTGTTGTGTGCGTGAGTAAATTTTGGCAGGAGTTAAGTGGCCGTTGGAGAATAAGATCAAAAATTGTAGCACCGGAGGATAAAGAAACTTTTTAAAATTTTACAAAAAACCCCTCATATTTTTCTTATATTTTTTTGAACGTAACGGCAACTTTTAATATTATTCAGATAACATCTCACGGGTTGTTTTGTTAACTTTTCAATTGGGTACCTAGTATTAAAGTGCTAAAATAAATTTAATTATGATTCAATTATGGCATAGATTTTACATAGCTTATTTAAGCTTAGACAAGAAATTTTTTAGATTCATTAGCATTAATTTGTTTTTTATTTTCAAAATTCATGTGAGTCGCACGTGGGATACAAGACTTTGTGCTAATTTCATTTCTTTTTCCATTTTGTTTTCTCCTTTGTTATTGTGGAATGTGAGCACATGTGGACAGTAACATAAGCTCGGAATTAGACATTATTTCAACTCGCTTTTCTGTGTGTTATGCATGTGTGAGTGTTCATTTTGTTCTATTTTATTTAGAACCATAATTTAACTCTCCGCTTAAAATTCTAATTAGAGTGGAAAGAAAAGTGGTGGTACTAATTAGAAAGTGTTGTTCTTCACTTAGTTAAACAGATGATTAAAAATGTTGTATTTTTATGAGCTTGGCTGGTATTTCCATAGGAGGCAAGGCCATGAAAAATCAAATAATTAGCTAACTTAATCCTCAACCATTAGATCAATGGTCTTTCAACCTAATAGGTGGACTTCAATATCTCATAGTGGAAACTTCCACCAAGCTCATCAAATTGAATTGCAGCTTATTGCATAACCTGAATATAGTATGCAAAGATGAATCATGAGCCTCAACAGTTGCAAGTGCAAAACAAGGCAGTTCTCGATCATATGTGGATCAATTTGAATCGTGAATTTAAATTTTGAAAAAAAAAATTTTTATTTCATGCTTCCATTTACAGTGCGAACTATCTCATGCAGTTGAACCTACAACCACCAATAAAGAGAGAAAGAGAGGGAAGATTATATGTTATCGACAAATTTATTAAGAAGCCTATTAATATTCTAAAGTCAACCAGCCTTAATTCTTTCTTACCACACGATAACTTTAGGTCTTAGTTTCAATGTGGACCATGAATTTGAATTTGATAAAATAAAAAATAATATTTTAACTCAGATCCTATTTATTGTAAAGTGTCTCGTGAATTTGAATTTTATGAAATAAAAATAATATTTTAACTCAGATCCTATTTACATTGTAAAGTGTCTCGTGCAGTTGCACTCAAACTTAACGATAGGGAAAGAAAGAGAGGGGAAATTGTATGTTATCGCCGAATTTATTAAAAAGCCTATTATCATTCCAAAGTCAACTGTGCTTATCTCATTCTTTCTTCCCCCATCTTTTCCAGCTTCCATACTCAGCAGGGTTTGCACTTGCGGTCGCTTTAGTGAAGGAACAGGATTTTAGGATGGTTGGTTGAGGCATAGTTTTCAACAAGAAAAAGGTTGTGCTATTAAATAATTCTCCAATTTTCTACTCTGCATGACAACTAGGTAGGTGATGCCCACTAAATGCACAGAAAAAGATAGGGACTACACATGCTGATGATGACAATTTGATTGAAAGAAACTTATCATTTCTGCTTTCGATTGAGCCAAAAGAATTAACATGGCTTTAAGTTCTAGACTATGTTTGGCCACACCACTGGTAACATTTCCAATTTAAGTTGTTTTCTAGGTACTTGCACAGATTGAAACTGCATGATTAACTTTCATCAGTAATTCTATATTCCAAATATTTTCACATTAGTCAAGTTCTCAATTCCTCTTTTGATATGCCATGAGATCTCATATTCTTCCCACTTTGTAATTACCAGATTTGGGACAGTAAATCATTAACATTATTAGCTTTTATTGTGGATAACAACAAACAATTTTTGACGTAATTTAGTGGTCACGAGACCAATATGATAGAACCAGATAAAATATCGATTATAGATGCTTGTTACTTAGTCTTCACACTCGTAACTTTAATTTCTTCTTTCAAATTTGAAATCCCTAATAGAGGACCACACCTTTATATTGGAAATCCTAACATTTTCAATTATGGTCAGCTAATTCTACTAGGGCAGGATGTTCCAAAGAATCTCAATAATTGAACCAAGGCAATCACTACCCTAATCTATAAAAGTCCCAAAGATCAAAAGGAAGTGAATTACAATAGATGTATACAAAGATTTTCTACTCAAATATCCAATCAGCAAACTGTAATAATCCTCACAAAAGTTTAAATCATGGTACCTAACGTTTTTGTTCCCTATTAAAGATAGTTGGATAGGATTTGGTTTTCACAGCGAATTTTAGATTGCGACACATCCACAATGTACGTGCAACCGATAATTCGTCACCGCCCGCAGGCCTCGGAGCTGTTTGCCTTTTTTTATTTATGAAGTCCTTGATCGAGTGAACTGCGGCATGACAAAATCGGACCCGTAAATTTGGCCAACTAAATCTAATATAGGGTTGTTGGAATGTTGGGGCAATGCCTAATCAAGTTACTCGTTTTCTTCTTTTTGAGTGGAAGGCTCACTACCTATTATTCTATTAGAAACACGGTTTTGGACAAGTTGATATGCATATTGTCTGGTAGGTAAGCAAATTAAGAAATTTTTAAGTTGTTAGTTCAAAAGTTCAACTCGAGCTAAGTCAATTTGAATAATTTCATGAGCTCGAGCTCCATCTTATGTATATAAATAAAAGGGTTTAAAAGATTGTTAAATTTAGTCAATCATCCAATATATATTGTTTATGTTTTAATTAAAGTATAAAGCATTTATAATATTTCTTGTATCTCTTAGCTAAAAATGTTTTAAAATTATTTATTTATGTAATTATATCTTAATTTGGCTCAATTGAGCTCGAACTCAAGTTCAATTAAGGCTCTGACATTTTGTCAACTTTACCTTGATTCGAGTGCAAGTAAATCAAAATATTATTGAGTTCAAACTCGAATTTTAATAGCTCAACAAGCTCAATGGGAGCTCAACAAGCTCGAACTCAAACAGTACATCATTCACATTCAACTCAACTTGATTACACTTATTAAAGGCAAAAATACACCCACTTAAAAAATACATATATTTTAAGTTACACCCCCCCAATATACTCTCTCTCTCTCTCTCTCTCTCTCTCTCTCTCTCTCTCTCTCTCTCTCTCTCTCTCTCTCTCTCTTTTGTCTTTTGATTTCGAATATTTTTTATTAGTACTTTATAAAATTTTTATAAAATTTATTTGAAATAGTTTTTTCAATAAAAAATTGAACCGAAAATCAAAGATATATAATACTCTCTATTAATACAATAAAAATGATTTTTTTAAGGTTATCATTTGCATAAAACTCAAATTAGATTATGCTTATATTTAAAATTGAAGAAATATTTTTAGCAATTTTCTTTAAAAAGATACAAAATAAGAAATCTAAAAAATATGTATACAAAATAAGAAATCTAAAAAATATGTATATAATAAATAAAGATTTAAAATTTTTAAAATTTACTTGAAAGTCATTCTAGTAAACCAAACAAATATTTTTATAATCATACCCAGATGTTTTGACTACACATTTAAATTTTGTGACAATGGAATAAATTTATTTCTTAGTGCTAGATGAACTAACAATTGAGATTTTATAAAAATGGGGGAGGATTTGCAATTTTTAGGTCCTCAGACGGCGTTCGGTTTTGGATTCCTAAAGTAGAACTAAGAAGAGTAGTTGCACCCCGTTTACTGTTTTCTTGAAAATATTTAGAAAGAAACCAAAGCCGACATAATCAAATATCCATTCTAAGTAAAAAAAAACAAAGCTGTTGATGTAAAAAGTTTTCGAGTCGTCAAAAAATAAATAATAAAACAAAACTGTTGAGTCTTGACCATGAAATTATAGTATCACAGTAAAGTGTTATAGATAATTTAAGAGTTTTGAAAAAAAAATATTTTCCTCTGAGACAGCCTTGCACCCACTACGAGTCAACATTAAAGGGACATGGCCATGGAAGACATTTTGCTTTAAGTAAATAGGGACTTGTACCAAAATGTGGGTCAAACCCACTTTCATCAATGGTCCAATTACAAAATTGGAACATTTTTAAATTTTCTATTTGAATGTGGGGTCTAATTGTAATAACTGGAATTTGTAAGGATATGCCATGTGTGGTGTGGGTGAAAGTAGCATCCCTCAAGAGCTGTCCAAACCCTATAACCGAAGACAAGCTGCACTAAATGTTTGTTCCCTAGATAAAAAGAAATGAGGTCCCAACCTTAATTCTGTGATTGGTACAAATATGTCAATTATTTCACACTTGAAACTTTTATTTTCCTCCTTGTTTAAGTAGGATGAGGGGTCACAAGAACATAAAGGGACCTTTTTCTTCTCGTATTTATTAAAGAGATTTTGCGATTTTATCATTTATACATTTTCTAAAAGCTTATTTTGCTTTAGGTGAAACTAAGTTTTCTAATTTCAGAGGGCAAATTCAACATAACAAAGATGACGGAGTACGATAAACGAAATTTGGCAACTCTATGATGCTAAATTTCGTAACTAATTCTCGCAGATCAAGCAAACTACTTAAAATTCAATCGAGTCATCTATGAATGATAGGTAATTGACATAAATTGGAGAATAGGTGAATTTTTGTTTTATTAAACCTACACTATTACAATGGAGAAGGGGAATTGATGTTAATAAGATTCGAACTCACAACCTTCTGAGTAGAGTCATAGAACTCTAATCGTTTGACTCTCTATTCGTCCCCAGTGATTTGAAACTAAAATTCTGTGACATTTGCAGTAAAATAAACTTAACATAAGGATCTTAGGAACTCTTTTTGGTTTAATGGACAACGTAAGGTTATTGTGAAGGGGATGGGGGTGGAGGGATAAATAGAGATTCGGCAGAAATGGCCCAAGTTAGGTGCTCAATTGGCTGTAATACAACTGTTTAAGAAGGTTGATAGTCAAGATTTAATCAGGCTTCAAATTTTGCAAATGTTAATTGAGAATCATCATATACACATCCTTTTTTTTTTTTTTTTTGAAGACTCGACACAAGACCTACTGGGGAAAGGGGGAAAGAGGGCCTAAACCAAATTCACAATATATCCCAAAAGGCAATTGCTGACTTAAAGGACATATACACATCTTTTGTAGGCAGTATATTGTCTCTACCATGTAATGTTTACTATTGACATGTTGTATAAAATGCTTTAGAGCATGTAACAGTGTGTTTTGATGAAATTTTGTTATAGTTTTTTAGGAAAACATTGGCTGTGTTTGGATAGCATTTTTTTGGAGATTTTTGGGAAAAATTTTTTGGAATTATATTTGGTATGAAAAAATTTTTTGGTCAAAAAAGTACAAAAATTTTTTGGTCAAACTTTTTTCACAAAATTTTCCCACCAAATTTTCATTTGAAATTTCAAATGAACTTTAGAAATTTTTTTTGTAATTATTCACAAAAACAAGCATATTTGTGTTCAAAATTTGTTTAGAAAAATTAAAAAATATCGCGAGTGACAAAATGAGATCCATTTTTGGTAGGTTTTGAGGTCGGACAACGAAGTTGACGATGTAGCGATCATCCGTTTCGTCGTCCGCTTCTTTAAGCGAACGTTCACTTTTTTAAATCACCATTATGTCATATCAAAAAAAAATTCACATTTAAACATTTTTTTACATTTCCCAAAAAGTTAACAAAAAACAATCCAAATAATTTTTTCAAATAATCTTCAAAAAATACTCCAAATAATCATATCCAAACGGAGCCACTGCTATAACATTTTTTGAAATGTGTGTATTTGTGAGATGAAAGGTAGTTAAAAGACATGTTTGAATAGTAGTTTTTAAGGAAAAGAAAAATTAGCCAAACGGAGTCTAACTTATAACGTATAAATTGTGAAAAATTTTTAACATGTAATGTTTATTATTTAGAACAACGGCCAAAACTCTAGTTAAATCATAGTATAATACGGACCTTGATTACACCCTTTTGACCCTTTTGGTTCTTTTTCGAAGTTCCAGCAAAATTATATTTTTCATACTCAGAGAAAGTAAAATCTCAAAAATTTGGGAGTAAACGAACATAAGAAAAACTCAAAAGTTTCAAAAAGTCTCATGTTCACCAGTATTCAAATACTATTGGTAGGAAGGTAAGAACCAAAAGAAGCTTCAACTAGCAAACACTGGAGCACTGAAACGACAAACAAGTGCAGCTCAGCTGTCAAATGCTCAAAACAAGTGAAAGAACTTTGGAACAAAAACCATTCAAAAAACCTTTTTTTCTCTCCCTCTCCGTTTCTGTCTTATATTCCCATTGTGCCCTTCCACCACCATCTCATCTGTTAAAATACAAACCGTCGGCAAACTTTCTTGGCATCATTCCAATATATTCTTCTTAAATGTGGTGCTAATATCTCATAGCACTTGCAAAGTGAAGAACATCCCAGCTTTTATTTGTTGCAGAAGTTTTAGTTCTGAATAATAAGTTTATACATGGATGCCAAAATGAAGCAAAAGGGATTACATTATTGCTTCATATTGCTGCTGATGATGATGAATTTGTGTTCTGCTTCAAGAAGATTGAGCAATGAATTTCAGAATCTTGCGGTCAAGAAACAATTGAGCAAATTGAACAAGACTCCTCTTAAGTCCATTAAGGTAAGGATTCCTCTGTTTCTGTGTCTTTTTTGTGTGTTTTTGCATGTGGTTTTCCAAAATTGATGCATAATGGCATTTTTTTGGGCAGAGCCCAGATGGTGATATCATTGATTGTGTCCATATGTCTCACCAACCAGCATTTGATCATCCTTTGCTCCAAAACCACACCGTTCAGGTCAGTTCTGTTTCCATAATTCTGCATAAAAATGTCTGTTTTAGTTGTCCTTGAAAGCTTAGAGTTATGATTGGCTTTTTCTTAGGTGAGGCCTAATTATCATCCAGAAGGGCTAAACTTTGGGGTGAAAAAGGTGTCCAATTCGAAGGATGGTACAAAACCTGTCCACCAATTATGGCAGCTGAAGGGAAGGTGTCCTGATGGAACCATTCCAGTTAGAAGAACAAAAGAGGAGGATCTCTTGAGAGCAAGCTCAATTGAAAGATTTGGAAAGAAGAAGCACAAAAGTTTTCCGCAGCCAAAGTCAGCTGCACCTGATTTAATCACCCAAACTGGTCACCAGGTACCAACAATTCTTTAAATTTTGTCTCATAGATCAGTAGGAAGGTCCATTTCTTATTTACTTTTGACTGATTTTCTCTTTTCTTTGTACTTTTTTTTTTTTTTGGGAGGGATTTTTAGCATGCAATTGCGTATATTGAAGGAGGCAAGTATTATGGAGCAAAGGCAACTATAAATGTTTGGGAACCTCAAATTCAGCAGCCCAACGAATTCAGCCTGTCCCAGATTTGGCTTCTGGGAGGTTCTTTTAATTCTGATCTAAACAGCATTGAAGCTGGCTGGCAGGTAATCTTTGACCATATTACTTGGCCTAATTATTGTATAGCTTAATAATGTCAAGAAACATGTGCAAAGTGGTCTGCTGATGAAACATATTGCCTAACATGAGCAAAAAATTTCAGGTCAGCCCTGATTTATATGGAGATAACAACACTAGACTTTTCACCTACTGGACTGTAAGCCACCAAATCCTGTCTAGTTAGAGTATTATGTTTGGCAATCAGTTCTCTATAATTAATACAGCTAGCACATGCTACTGTTCTAAAAGTTTTTCCATGGGGCTTTGTTGAAAATGTGGAAAATAATGACAGAGCGATGCTTATCAAGCCACGGGTTGCTACAACTTGCTTTGCTCAGGCTTTATTCAAGTCAATAATGAAATTGCACTTGGGGCCAGCATCTCCCCACTTTCTGCCTATCGTGGTTCACAATACGACATCAGCATACTTGTATGGAAGGTAAGTTTAACTACCAAAAATTGACTACTGGACCTGGCCGACTTCTCACGTGAGATTTTTTTCTTTTTCTTATTGAAAAATGTCATCAAATTCCAAATAGTTTTCTTCCAATTAGAAAGGAAAATTCAAACTTGCAATCTTATGATTTTTATAAAAACTGATTTTAAAAAAATTAAAAATTAGTTGCTCCTGATTTTAGCTTAAAAAATCTAAAAATATAGTAGAAAAAGCAATTGAGAACATCAAAAAATAATTTTTTTAAAAATTAAAAGCTAAAATCAGATTAAAAAAAAGTTATTGATAACATTCCCTAGGATTCATTCTATTATTAGTATTTTTGTTGTTATATCTACTTGTATTAGAATTGCTCCAAAAGTACTCCTTCATATATTCTAAATTTATCTTAAGCTAGTATTGTACGCACAGATATTCTATAATGAAAATATAACTTTTCTAATGACATGCAAAAAGTAATAGTATTAGGTGATAAACATCACACCCCCTAAAATATGATATAATTTGAATATGTAAATGGCATAATCATAACTATTAATTTATAGAGGTGAAAGAGAGTTCCTTATACTTGTTCTTTATAAAAATAAAAATCTCCTAACAAAAATCGATATTTTGTGGTAAATATTATTATACATAAAATATGTCATAATTTGAATATGCAGATTGCACAAGCAAATATTAGTATTAAATTGCAGTGAAAGAGAATCTCTTACAGTTGTTCTTTTGGCTAAATGCATCTCTTTTCCAGTGTCGTATTATTTGTTGTCTAACCTTTATTAAATGTTATCTTCTTGACTTTTCTAATTGTTGTTAGGATCCAAAAGAGGGTAACTGGTGGATGCAATTTGGAAATGATTATGTACTGGGGTACTGGCCAGCCTTCCTATTTTCTTACTTAGTTGACAGTGCTTCAATGGTTGAATGGGGTGGAGAGGTGGTGAACCTAGAATCAGATGGATTACACACCACCACTCAAATGGGCAGTGGCCATTTTCCTAATGAAGGATTTGCAGGGGCCAGTTATTTCAAGAATATTCAAGTTGTAGATGGCTCAAACAAATTAAGTGTCCCTACTGGCCTTGACATTTTCACTGAGCAGTCAAATTGCTATGATGTAAAACTTGGAAAGGATGGAGACTGGGGAAATTTCTTTTACTATGGTGGACCTGGTAGGAATTCTAAATGTCCATGACCAAATTCATTGCATCCACCTTTTTATTATCTCCAAATCAGCCAAAATTTGAGACTTGCTGTTTGTCTTGTTGTACCTAGAAGAAGCACTTTTATAGGTTAGATTAGCACATAGCAACATGTGGATCTTTGTCTTCTTTTTTATGTTGGTGGAAAGTTTTGACACCCCATTTTAGATCTCCACCTAAAATTGGAGACAAAAAGGAAGGTGGGTGAAATTTCTTGATCAAAAGAAAAAGGAGCCATATATGTTTTCCTCGGTATAAAATTGGCTATCATTGCACTTAGCTCCTTTCTTAGGAGCGAATGATTATCAATGGATATATTCTTGTGTTTGTGATTTGTATGATTTGGAAATCAGAGATTGGTGAAGTTTGGCATTATCTTGAATATTCGTAGACTCTGTTGCCAAAAGTGATCGGCAAATGCATTTCTAGATGCTTTGATTTTTTTTCACGGGTGGCTAGAACCCTATACGCCGCTTCTTTTATGTGGTCATCAAGGATTTGACATCTCTACTTCTCCTAAAATTCTATTTCGAATACATTAGTAAAAAGGACAACGTAAGAAAAAAAATTACTCTTAATTGCTCATTGTACTCATGTACAAAAATCGGTATCTACAAGTAATTTGCTAAATATTGAGTAATTCTATAGGTAAATGCATGCAAATCCCAATAATTGCATTCAAGCCAATTAAAATATTTCATATCTCTGAGAATGTTTATCGAGTCGTCATTAATCTAATTAGAAGAAATACAAAAAGGGATTTAATTTCCAAGGATTTCGAAGATTAAAGAATTAGATCACCAAAATTTTCTTAAATAAAGGAAGCGGAAAAATTATAAGAGTTCGAACAGGTAGACTTTGAGTGCATTTGGGTTGAGCTTTCAACAAGGTCACATTGACACTTAATGCGGCCCAAAAAGAATTCGAAACTCAACAAAAGTTTGGACGCCTTTGAATTTTTAATACAAGCTGATCTTCAGAGGCTTCAGTTTTTATTTTCTTGAATTTCTGTGATACTTTGAGCCCGATGTAGTATGAATAGAAAATTTAAGATACTTTATGCAGAAGATCTTTTCTACTGTCACCAAACTCCTTGGTTGCTTTGTGCCCATGTGTCAAGGGAATCTTGTTGTGTGACCCGAGATGGTATTGGGTACACATGGTACGTTACGTGATATGTCATATAATGTATTAGATACAATCAATTATTGCTAATTATGACAAAATGTGATCCACCATTATGACATGTAGATAAATTATTAATTTTGGTGCGTCACATCACCTATGCACATGGTGCATTTAAGATTTTTTTCGTGTGACCTTCAACTCCTTCCCTTCACCTTTTCATGTGGCATTATTTTTTTTTTCAAAATTCTTTTTGGAGTTGTAAAATGTCCTTTACAAGATAAAAATGCCAAAAAGTTTATCTATGCAGGATCTGGAGAGGATACTATTCCTCTCCAACAAGCAACTTTACATTTTATTGGATACAAAACCTATTATACAACAAACGCTACACAGGAAGCAAGAATTATAAACACAAGCAAACATCCTACAAAACACTTATTAATACTAGTAACAAGATGGGCCGAAGCTGCCTCTTAGTCTGTCCAAATGGTCCACTCTACAAACCAGCCCAGATTTCGCTTGATCCTGCTGAAGTGACCAAGAAAATAAATGCGAAGACTATGTGAGAAATAAGCAAAAGAAAAAAATAATTATAATATCTTATATGTATAATAGTAAGAATGAAAAATTATGGGCTTACAGTCTTTTATAAATCCGAACAAGAATAAGAACAAAAACAGGTTGACAAAGTGAAACAAATATTAAGTGAATCAGTATCTAGCATATAATCTTCATTCTAAATTAAACTGTCTATTAATCTTTCAAAAATTTTCTGGTCAAAATTTTGCATAAAAAAAATTTTTTTTAAGCCTAGGAAAAATATTACTATATGAAAATTTAATTTGACAAAAACAACCAATTTAAAAATATAAAAAAAGTCAAACATAATTTATTCAATTTGAGACCGAGAAAATATAATGGCAAAAATGGCAAAGTACTCAGGAGCATTTGATGTTGGAGGACATGGTGAAAGGAAGGGTGACTCCACAGCGGCCAGGAAGAGCCCTTGCTGTTGCATGAGTGACTTTTGTTTGCTGGAAGGCTGCCCTGACGCAGCCACAGATAGCCATTTTGTCAGCAGCACTTTTTGCTGAAGCTGCTACACTTTTGAGCCCAGCGCAATATGCAGTTGGAGGTGCCCCAGTGCTAGTGCCCCTCAGATGAGTCATGCAAGGAGTCATGCTCTTGACTATAGTGCTACAAGCTATTGCTGCATCCGAAGGTGCAACAAGCAAAATCAGCACGAACAAAGTAATCACCACAAAAGGGGCCTTTGGTTTCATGATGAAACAGAGGAAGCACGATTACAAGTTTGATAGTAATGTACAAAATCTGGATGACTTTTCACTCTTGCTTGAATTCAGGGTGGCTAGGCAATATTTATAGCAAGAAATTGTTCAACTAATTGCACAATTCACAAAAGAGATTGATACTTATCTCCTTCCGAATTACGTCGTGGAAGTCAAAAAAAGTTGCAAATTTGATTAACATCTAGTTTGCTAGTTAGACCTAAGGGAGGCAGCAATTAAGCCAAGTTGGTGCATGCTTTTGTAATCTTTGCATAACGTGCAGTAGTGCAGTCGGCAAGCAGGTGATCTGTGGGAATGTGGTGCAATGGGATTGCTAACTTCAACGCCCGTCATGTGCCTGATACTTGTCTCGTTGTGGAATTTGGCCTGACCAAAAGAGCACACCACTCCAGGACAATTCTCATTGCCAATTGGTCTCAAATTATCATTAACGCTACAGAACATACTTTTTCTTGAAAGAAAAGAAAAAGAAAAAGAATTAAGATTGTCTGCGTACAGTTACACTCATTATTAAAATTATATTGTACTCAAACTCATCAATGATAATTGTTGAGGGCACTTCGCCCATCAGATACGAATTTTAAGTCAAAAGATTTATCTCGTTTTTTCTTATACTTTCTGACACTATAATCAAAGGGTCAGACAGATGTTGTGAAGTTGAGGCTATTAGTTCCATTTTGAGTTAAGGGATAATTTCAAAAACCTCCCTTGAGGTTTTTGACAATGACACCGAGCTCCCCTAAATTTTTTAAAATGACATATACCTCTCTTATGTTAATATGTTTGGTAACAAATAAACTCAATTTGTTGTTGTAAGACAAAAATACCCTTTTAAAATCCTCCCACCACCACTACCACCCAAATAATAATCATTCATCTACCACAATCACCATACATCACCACCACCAACATTTTTTTAATCTAAAATGGCTAATCTCTCATGCTGGTTCTCAATGGGAAAATAGCAAGAGAGAATGGAAAATATTTTCACTTATACAAACTTAATTGAAAAAAATTGTCATTACAAAAAATAATAAACAGAGCCCATCAAATCAGCTTTCTAAAAAGCCATCCAACCTTACCAAAACCAAATCAATTGACATCCCAATAGATTCCTTCATGTTCAAAATAATGTTAAAACAACATTGAAAAGAAAATATAGCCCATCAACAAATCATCATAATGCAGCCTTAACTTCAATACATAAGCATAAAGCAGAGCATATTGTTAGCAAGAATTGGCTATTGGGGACAAGCTTGGATGGGTGAAGGAGGTGGGGTTCAGCTATCGGGAAGGAAGTTGGTTAAGAGATAAGTCGAAGAGGGGAAGAGGAGGGTGGATTATCAACCAAGAGGGGATTGGAAAAAGTGAATTTTGTATATGAAGAAGAAGTAGAAGAGGTGTTGGTGGTGGTGCTTGGGAGAGTGGAAGGTGTAGAAATTAACAAGAGAAGAAGTAGGATAAAGAAAAGGGTTCAGTTGAGGAAGGAAGGAGGGAAAGACTGTCGAAGAGGAGAGGTAATACTAGAGGAGAAGAGAGATCTTTTCTTCTAGTTTTAATTTGGATATTTTAGTAAGGCCATTATGGTCAATTTAAGTGGTCAAGGGAGGTATGTGTAATTTTTGAAAGTTTAAGGGAGCTGGGTGTAATTGTCAGAAATCTCAAGGGAGGTTTTTGAAATTATCCCTTGAGTTAATGAAGCTGGCGTTTTGTTTAATTTTTATTGCGATCTTGATAGAAAAGCAAGTATAAAGTAGAAATTAGAGAGTGGCTAACATTGGACTGTGAATTGCCCAATCTGCAAAGTGATTGAAACTTTTGAGATTTTAGGAACGATATCGAGATGTTGTGGTTAAGGTGTATATTACCAAGTTATTTCAAGTCACCAAATCTCTTAACCTTGAAGCTCTTTTATACACAATGGTACATGCTAAAACAATACACGGATGTGAAATTCTGCCTTACGTGATGTAGTGTAGGACAATGAAGTAATGCCGTTTGGCGGTTAAAATTAAGGGTAAATTACTATTAACCCCTTGTGGTATCGCTTTTGATCACATGAACCCTTTATAGTTTCAATATGACCACATAACCCTCCTGCAGTTTTATAAAATGTGGAAAATAGATGGAATTGATGCACCGTCACGTAATATAATCTTAAAATTTTCTAAATTTTCTTCTACTGATTCGGAATATTCCATAACGGTAAGTGGATTAAATGTGCCCAATGCAGAATATGCCATCTATTTTTCACATTTTATAAAATCACAGGAGGTTATGTGGTCATATTGAAACCATAAGGGGTCATGTGCTCGAAGACGATACCACAGGAAAGTTAATAGTAATTTAGCCTAAAATTAAAGGTAAATTTGGTAAGAAAATTAGTATATTTAGTTAAGAACAAAAAAGTATTCAATTTTGTACGGCATTACATTTAAAGTAACGGCTGTGTTTGTAGATATTATTATTACCGGATGAATAAGATATCTAGTTCTCGGCTTTGGAGCAGATGTCATAATAGCAGAATTGTAAAGAAGCTTTGAGATTTGGTTTTTCCCAAATGTAAGTTATCTGGATGCAAGTCTGCCACAAAATGACAAACAAAAAAACAGATTTTTGAATTTGAGAGAAAAATAGGATTCAGATAATCCATTTCGAGAAATCAAATTCTCACAACATTAGTACGTTACAATAGTTATTCCACAGTACAGAACAGCAAGGAGATAACCCCATCATAATGTATAACATGACTAGAAAAAGAAAGCAATAGAACCAACATTATTTATCCTCGGGCACGCTGTTTTAGGTTCAGCGGATCCTGCAAATTAATCAAGGACAACAAACATTAGAAAGCTAGACCAATTTGTCAACAACTGTGTGAATCAGACACATAATATGAAGTATTTATTAGCTAGGAATATTTAGGACGTACGTAGAGCAGTCAACATTGGGGGAAATGGTATAAGGCAAGCTGAATCCACAATTTCCTGGAAGAGCCTTTGCTAGCTCAACTTTGATGTTCAGAGTCTTGGCTTGATTCTTGAGGCAAGCACAAGCTGCCTGTTTGTCTGGTGTGGTTGTTGCAGAAGCTGCTAGTGCTTTAGCTCCAGCACAGCAAGGAGGTGGTGGCAGCCCACTGCCACTCCTTAGGTAGTTAATACAGGGACCAATTTTCTTAACCACGTCCCCGCATGTAATTGCAGCATCTGAAGCCGGTGCCATGAAAAACAGCACCAAAAAGGTTGCCATAATAAAGATTATAGCTTGGCTAGAGGACGTCATGATGCTGCTTAATTAATATGAGAATACACAAAATTCAGACTAACTTGAGTTTATTTGCAGCTAGTACGACTTATATAGTGGTTTTAGTGGAAATCTCACTAGCACAAGCCAACATTTGTTTTTTTCATGGACAATCTATTATTTGGTGATTGAGTACAAGAAAGCGAAAAAGTGTTCCATCATGTTTAATAATTCTGGTTTCGGGTGGAATCAAGGTCAAAATTCGATGGATTTTTAATAAAACATGGCAAATGTATATAAGCTGAGTAAATTAGTGCAGCTGTGTGCTTTGATGAATTTATACAAGAGTCGCGAAAACCAGATAATCACTCCATAATTTAGATTGCCCCCTTGCTTACTTCATATTAAACAATCCAGAGAAGGACAGGAGTTAGTACCAGAAGTATCAAAATGTGTCGAGCACTCTTTTCTGTTACTCAGACAAAAATTTGTCCCTTGGAAAAAGATATTACCCCTAAACATCTAAACTATCCAATAGAGATTTAAACAAAGACTAAATACTTAACCGAGACCAGCTGGTGGCAGAGTCAGAATTCGAATACAATTATGACATTGGGA
>JAMWEH010001633.1:0-20472 GCA_024721245.1 Mitragyna speciosa | reverse complement strand
GCAAACCCTTATCTACTCGCTTTATATTCGACTTAATTTTCAAAAAGAAGATTATGAATAATAATGCCATGAATTTTTGTTTCATCTATATGTTAACCCAGACATGAAAGAAACATGTGATCATGAGCATGACACAAATAGAATTAAGAATTTTCTGAATAAAATAACAATATAATCATATTAATGAATACTCCTGTGCAAAGTTTTTAATTGGCTTGGAATTGAGCTTTCGATTCTCACCGTTTTCTTCTCTCTTCCACCTCCCGTTCTTTACCTTTTCACCCATCCCTTCCTAAAATGTTTAAAAATTAAAAAAAAACAAAGTGTTAAACTAATGTTCAATTCAAATTCAAAATTCTTGCTTACTTTTATGTCAAAGGTGTTAGTTCATGCCTTAAAACCAAGTCAGCTTTTGAGATTTGTATATTACACTTATTTCATGTTATGTTAATACATGTGGCATTTCTTTGTCATTTAATACTTGTTATTTATATTGCTTGTTTATTTGATAAAGTCCATAGAATAATAACTGTGTATAAGAGATTATAAGAGTTGCAATGATAAGACTCTTATTACACTTAAAGTTATATTCTTAAATAACTTTAAGTGTGGTGAAAGGGTATTAATTATACGGCAGCATTGTCATTCATAGGTGTAGTCTACCATATGACTTTCCTATTCACTTGGGTAGTCATGATGCATTGCTAGACGCCACTCATGATCTATAAGTGCAAATTAATTAATTAATAAATTAATGATAAATTAAAGTATTTAATTTATCTAGCTCTTAATTAATTAATTATGAGTTATAATTTGTACTTATTACTAATGTGAATAGAACCTAATGAGTTACACACAACAAGAAAATGGTCTTTGGGTTAAATTGTTATTAAGATAAGTATAAGATACTTATGGGTTTAATTTATGAATTAAATTAACTTAAAGGACTTTATAAATATCCAAGTCTTGTTGGAAAAAGTTTCCAAATAATTAGCAAAGAGGCTTTTGGTTTCCTTAAGGAAAAGGAATAGGATTTGCTTAAGATAAGCTTTCTAAACATATTTGGTTTCCAATTGCTCTTATTTCCTAAAGACTAGAATATTACTCCTATAAATATGTCCATGCCTTGACTCTTGATTGATTGATGAAACAAAACATGAAATTTAGAGAGAGAAATTTTGAGAAAGAGGGGTGTGATTCTCCCCAGCGAAAAACTCCACCTTCCCTCTTCCTAGTTGTTAGGGTTTTATCTTTTACTCTTCTTCTTGTGTTCTTCATAATCATTCAAGAGAGCTAGCACTCAAAAGGCAAAGCAAGCAAGCCCAAAAGTTCTTGAAGATCGTGTTCGTGTGGAAACTATTAGAGGCTCAACAATTGGAGAGCTTTTCATGACAGATCATCACCTTCATAAAATAGGATCTTGCCCTTTGAGGCATAGAAACCTTCTATGCTTGAAGTATTTATGCTAATCACCCTTTAATCGTATAGATTATATCAAAATGATCCTTGGTTAAGGTAATAAAATTTTTAAATTTTCCGCTACATTACTCTCCTTATTACCTTACGGTGGTATCAGAGCCTACTTTGATTATATTTATATAATTTATGTTTATTTAATTCATAAATATTGATGGTTTATTCTTGATATCAAATTGTCTCAAAAATGTTTTAGAAAAATCAAAGAGCTTGATTGTTAAGAAAAGATCTTAATCATTTAAAATTTTTTTTGATAATTAAGATGAGTTCTTATGGTTTACTTCATGGTTTCTAAATTGGTTTAAGTGCTAAAAGTGTTTTAACATGTTTGGTTCAAATAGAGTTTTGAGAAAATCAAGAAAAATCATTTTTCCACAAATTCTAGAAGGTCAGCCACGAGCTGAGTAGTGGCCGTTTGCCCACAGCTAAAAGATTGGACTTTTCAAAATCTAAGCCGTGGGCTCAATCGTGGGTGCTTCACCCACGGCTCACACCTACAGCTAAAGGATAGAACGTTCTATCCGCAAGCCGTGAGTGTGAGCCGCGGATGGTACCCTGGAGGCAATTTTTTATTTTTTATTTTTTTTGAAAAAACTTGATTCTCTGTAAATTTTTTGAAAAACTCTTTCCAATTTTAAGTGTTAAAATTTGGAAGGTTTATTTTATAAAAACCCTTTCCAATTTTAAATGTTAAAATTTTGGAAAGACAATTTTGGAAAGACAATTTTAGAAACCCTTAACCTTCTTTAACCTTTTTGAGATGAATAATTTAAGGATATCAATCTAATTTGATTAGACCATGCAATTTATGATTTGAATTAAATAAAAGTTTATATTATTTAATTGTTAACTTTCTTATGATGGCATTGTGGATGATTATAGATTACGACCAATGTGATTGAATGGTTAAAATTTTATTACTATGATGGTTGTCTTCTATTGGTTTTTAAAATAGGGCCTATGCGTCCTGCCTTCTCTATTATTCTCATATAATTCTCTTCTCATCTAACTCCCCTCAAATTTTACTCGAGATTCCTTTAATCAATACATGTAATGTACATAGTCTAGGTTAGAGTTAAGTTTGATTTTCTAAATTGTTTAGATTAGAATTACATATGTATTGTACAAAGAAAATGGAGATGGTACCAAGGAGCAATTATGGAGGCTTATCAAGAGTTGAAGACCTCTTAAGGAACGCATCAAGGAGTTGATCACGTCCCTTAGGAATTTGACCATTTACTTTCCTTAAGGTTCAAGGAAAATATCTTAGTATGGTCCATAATCATCCATGGTTTATTATGCATGTTTTTATTTGATATGTTGATATATTTTAATTACATGCTTTGATGAGACTATAAATTGTATATTTTAAATAAAATCCCTCAAACTAAATATTAAGTCACTCATAAAGTTGCCCTCCATTATTATAACAAAAACGAAGAGTTCCTATTAAGTGTTGGCACGTTGGCCTCTACCAAGGTCACTTTACTCGGAATATGTTTTTCTAATGAGGTATGATCTCTGAATAATGAGTATGACTTAACAAAAATACAAAATGAGTTTGGCTTCATTCAATGTTATGATATTTTGAGGCAATGCTGGCAACACATAAGATGTGAATATCAAGAGTTAATACCCAACTATCTAGGAGTCACAAGAGTTGTGATTGATAAAACTAATCTACATAATCTAAGTTACTTTTGAGGCATTGGCCTTCGTCAAATCCAAAGTTAATTAGATGGGATCCTATCCCACTAGGAATTTCCAACGGATTCCCGAATCAATATTTTGAGGGTTATTGATTTGAAGTAAAATAGTGGGAGCAAACCAAATAAATTCGAAACCCACATTTTTGATTTGCAATTATAACATGAAACAAATACTTGTACTATGTTCACATTTGTTGTAGAATGCATGCTCACGTGAACACACTAATCACCCTATATCTCCATTTATATACAAATTTCTTGGACTAGTATAGAACTTGAGAATAGCTTTTAAGTATAATTGGATATGTCCTTGATACCCACTTTCACTTGTCCACGAGCGACAATTATAGCTAGGAAACAATATATGCATTGTAAGGTAATAAGAGGAGTAACGCAGGGGAAAATTTAAAAATTTTTATTACGTTAGCCATAGATTTCTTTGATATAATCTATACGATTAAAGGGTGTTTAGCACAAATACCTCAAGCATAGAAGATTTCTATGCTTCAAAAGGCACAATCCTATTTGATGTAGGTGTTGATCTACCATGAAAAGCTCCCCATGTGTTGAGCCTCTAATAGTATCCACACGAACACGATCTTTGAGAACCTTTGGACTTGCTTGCCTTGCCTTTTGAGTGCTAGCTCCCTTGAATGATTCATGAAGAACACAAGAAGAAGAAAGAAGTTGAAACCCTAACAATTAGGGAAGGAGGTGTGGCGTTTTTCTTGTAGAGAAACATGACACCTTCTCTCAAATTTTCTCTCTCTAAAATTTTGTGTTTTCATAAATCTATTCAAGAGTCAAAACATGAACTTATTTATAGATGTAGTATCCTAGTCTTTAAGGAAACAAAAGCAATTGGAAACCAAGAAGGTTTAGGAAGCTTACCTTAAGCTAATCATATTCCTTTAGGAAACCTATTCCAAAAGGAAACCAAATAGCTTCTTAATTCCTTTTAGCAAACTAATTTCCATCAAGACTTAGAATATTTATAATTAAGTCCTTTAAGTTAATTTATCACATAAATTAACCCCATAAGTATCTTATACTTATCTTAATAACAATTTAACCCAAAGACCATGTTCTTATTGTGTGTGAGTCACGCCCTATTTTTCGTTCAAAATGTGAAGTCGAGAAAAAGGAAGAATTAAATGTGATTGGTGTTTATTTATTGGAAAAAGAGTGTAAATTTTTGTAAAAATAATCTTTTAGAAGGTGCTTTATAAAAGATAGTTCGACAAAAATGTTACAAACAAATGCTTTACTTTGAAAACAAAAGAAAAGGGCCTAAAATGGGACTTTGAAAATGCGACGATTTTTTGGGCCCGAAAATAGAGTCTAAAAAGGGTTTTTTTAGTGAAAAAGGAGTCAGCCACTTGGTATTGAGTTTTGGTGTACCAAGTCACCTAGAAAATATTCTATAAAGGTAAAAAATTGAAAATGATTTATTTAGAAAATGCTTTTTGAAAAATGTAAGAAAAAACGAGAAAACCCTTTTTTAGACAACTCCAGGTCTTTGAAAAACAAGAGAAAAAGGTTCGGGAGTCACAGTTGAAGAAAGGGAAGGCAAAGGCTTGCACCTAAGGCACCCTTTCAACCTAGCCGAAACTAGTTGCGAGGTTTAGTCTAAATTTTCCTAATATAACCCTAAGATTTTATCGCATTTGGATGCAACTATATGAATGCAAATCTAGTCCTAAAAATGGATATCGTTAAGGGACAAAATAGTTCCATTGAAGGTTTGGTCGGAATTATCGCATTAATTGCGAAACCCGAATATAGACCTCGACTGGAGTCACGAGTATAGATGCAAAAATGGAATGCAAAAGAAAAGAAAAATAGTAATATAGATAGTAAGTGAACAAAGAAAGTAGGGATGCAACATAACGGGTACGGGAGACTAATAGACTCGTGACTAACTATTCCTACTCACGGAGGGGGGAACGGCATGTACGCCACCGCTTCCCACGTGAGTAGATGACTATTTCTAGTCGAATCACACAAATGACCTAAGATTCTATGTGTAGTGGAATCTAAATGTTATGCACTAAACATATGTTTAAAATAGATAATAAGTGATAAAGTATATATAAAAATCATACAAAATGGAAAAGGCCTAAAAAAGAAAATGTGTGTGAAATGGCATGAAATGCACACAAGAAATGATTCTAATACTAAAATGACCTAAAGGTCTAGCATTGGACTAGCCTATTTTCTATAAATTCTCCGCTAGCGTTGGACTAGCGAAGAAACCGGAATTAACCACAACTAGCGTTGGACTAGTGTGGCGACGATACACATATATATAATAAGCAAGTAAATAAATAAATAAAAACATAGATTAAAGCAATAATCACATAAAAGCAGATAATAGCACATAGGAGCACATAGCACACAAGCATGATATTCTAGATGCAAAGTCCTAAGAAAGCGAATAAAACACATAAGCACATAGCACACATAGCACACAAAAGCCCTAACTATTACACCGGGAAAGCCTAATTACAATCTAAAAATAAAAAATAAAAGATAACCTATCTAACCTATCTATTACATTTTCTATCTAAAATACATAAGCTTTTTGTTAAATAGATAACACATAAACTATCTATTACATTAACTATCTAAATACAAAAATTTTGCTAAATAGAATATTACCTATCTATTACATTTCTTTGAATAATCAAAATTAAATTCAAATAAACAACATGACATAAATAAATAAATACTCACACATGGATAAAAATTATAAGCACAAAGATACATGAAAACACATAGAAAAACACATAGGAGCACGTAAGAGCACACTAAAGAAGTATTGGAAGGGTAATAGGGATACCTCCCATTCGAAGACTCGGTACAAATGCTAACAACATGAACAAACTTATCAAGGTACCATTATTTAAATAAATAATAAAAAACATTAATTAAATAATTTTTAGCTTAATCACTATAAACATGTCACAATAATTCAAAACAATTATAGCAATAATAAACAAGAATTAAAGAAAAGTAATGATTAAATATTTAGGAAGAAAAATGAAAATTATTTAAGTAAACTAAATAAATAATAAGTAAAAAATAAAATAATAAAAATAAAATACAATAATACATAATTAAGTTTTCCACACACAAATAAGAATTACCAAAATAACTAAAAGAGAAATAAAGAAACTAATTGGAGCATTAATTAGGCTAACAAAAACCGAATTTTAGAACATTAATCATAAATTTAATAAAATAAAATAGAATGTGAAAAGCAATAATTACAAGCTTTGAGGACTTAACTAATTTTAATTTTTTCTTTTTGGCAAAATAAATATTATAAGGTTTGGATTAAAAATGGAAATTTAGGCAACATTCTAGAGTGAAAATGTAATTTACAACAAACAAAAGGGTGAAATTACAATTTTAAACCCTAATTAAGGTGATGACATAGTTTACAACAAATTTAAAAGGTTAAAACATAATTTTCAGCAAGCACAATGCTAAAAGTAAAATTTTCCAGCAATTATTAAGGCTAAAAATATAATTTCAGCAAACTTGGGGAGTAAAGAATACAATTCCAGCAAACATTCAAGGCTAAAATTCAAGTTCTAGCTACTTGGGGGGCAAAAATGCAAAATTCCAGCAATATTCTAGGGCAAAAATAGAATTTCCAGCAATGTATAAGGGCAAAGATGCAATTTTGCAGCAAGCTAAAATATGAAAATACAATTTCCAACAAGTTTTAAAACCAAATTGCAATTTTAAGCAACATTCAAGGTTCAATTTGTAAATTATAGCAACATTAAACATCAATTTGTAATATCCAGCAATAAAAGGGGGTAAAAACGAAATTTCCAGAAATATTTAAGGGTAAAAATGTAATTTCAAAAAGTATAAGGGTCACAATATAAATTTATAAAAATATAGGGGTCAAAATGGAAAATTGAAAAAATGTAGGGGCCAAAATTATAATTATATAAAAGTCGGGAGACCTAAATGCAATTAATTGGGACCTAATTGAAACGAAAATAAAATTATGGGGGTCAATATATAAAAAACAGAAACTTAAATGCACAAATCAGAAATGCTCAGGGCTACAATAACATTAATAAAAGTATAAAGACTATAAAATAAATACCTATTATTAATTAAAATCAAATTAGAAAAACTAAATCCTAAATGACGTAGTTTTGAGTGAAACTACGTCAAAATGACGTAGTTTCACTTAAACCCTCTTTTTTTTTTTTTTTACCCGGTTTTAGTTTTTTCCCCCTTTTTTTTTCTTTTTCTTCTTTATTCTTTCTTTTCTCCTTCTTTCTTCCCTGTTCTTGCTTCCCAAAACCTCTCTCTCTCTCTCTCTCTCTCTCTCTCTCTCTCTCTCTCTCTCTCTCTCGCCTCGCCTCATCAGATTTCTTTCTGGCCTACTATCCAGCTCTCTCTGTCCCTCTCTCTTCTTTATATCTCTGTCTCACTCACTCTCTCTCTACCAGCTCTCGCTTTCTGTCTCTCTCTCTCTCAACCGGATTCTCTCAAATTAAAATACCCAAACTTAGGTCTTTCCAATTCATGTTCAAAACCTCAAATATCTACACAATTTAACCCATTCAATTTGGAATAACAAAAGATTGATAAAAGAGAGCTAAGGGATTACCTGGTTTGGGGGGCGGCGATGATGGTGTTTGGCCTTCGGTGGTGGTGGTGATGGCTGTCCAGTGGTGGCAGGCTGTTGGGGAGTAGGTGGTGCCACTAGTAGAGGCAATGTTGTTGTTGTTGGATTTTTTTTTTTATTATTTTGCAGGGTTTTGCAGCTGTTTAATGGCTATTTTAGCAAGTTGTTTGGGTGTGTATCGTGTGTGTGAGTGCTTGTGTGTTTTGTGTGTGCGTGTGTGTTTTGCTAGTGTGTGCAGGTGTGTGTTTGAATGTGTGTTTTGTGTGTGCCTGTGTTGTAGCACCCTAGAAAATGCACATATAAGAGACATTTTCTTTTCTTATTTAGGGTTAAGTGTTAATCCTTGATTTATTAGTTGGGAGATTTCTTGAGTTAATTAGGTTAATTAGCTAAGATTTTCATTTTGAAGCAAGAACACTTAAGTACTAAAGTTAGAATAATTCTACTTGACCATTTAACTTATATTAGTGTTTAAATTTTGACTAGTTCATTTTACTATTTTCTAGTCTTTTGACTACTTGAAATTTTGCCCAATTTTATTCAAAAGTTTCACTTATTTTCTTGTTTTATTTTCTTTAACCTTGGCTGGAATTTTTTTTTCTCTTTCCTTTCTCTCTCTTGGCCGAAAATTCTTCTCTCTCTTTTCTTTTCTTTTGGCCGAAATTTCTTTTTCTTTTCTTTCCCTTAGGGCCGGTTTCTCTCTTCTATTTTTGTTCTATTTTGCTTTAATAATTTATGTCTAATTATTGATTATATTAAGTGGTAAGAGTTATTAATCTTCACCAATTAAATTAATCCAAGTAGCTACTCTTGCATTAAAAGACTAATTATTTACTTTACTCTTGTAAGGATTTTAATTGGACCACCATTTTCCCATCTTTTCTTCTTTTCTTTTCATTTTTCCTAGACTATTTCTTTCTCTTTTTCCCTTCACCTTGGCCGGCCATGCTTTTTCTTCTTCTTCCCTCATTTTTGCTCTCAATTTCTTGGACTTTCATCTCTCAAGTTGACACAAATCAACCATAGGAAGTGGACTTCTATCTTTTCTAAGCAAAGTTCTAAGCATATCTAAGGTATTTACCATGAACTTACCTTATTAATTTCATATTTTAAGTAGTTTTTATGCAAGTTTAATACCAAGTTTCTTGTTAATACTACTTGAAGAAATTAGTTAAAACTTGATATATACTTGCTATATAAAGTGTTCTTGTGGTTAGATAGACTAGTATGTGGCCTTTAAACCTTGGAAATTTATGTTTTATATGTGGTTTAGTTGAGGACTTAAGTTGGAACTCAAGAACACTTAAAACAGTCATGCTGGACCAGTTTTAGTAAAACTTTCATAACTTGGTGTAGATAGCTTGGATTCGAATGATTCTTGTTGTTTTAGAAACTAGATTCATAGGGCTTTCAAACTGGTATAAAGCTTGCATGGTGGTTCATTGTGTATTAACCGCAGAAAGCTTGCAAAGTTGGCTGAAAATTTGATTCTGCGTGAAACAGTTTTGATGATGAGCCAACTTGAGGGCTGATTTTGAACCTGTTCTAGTTAGAATTTGGATTGATGATCTTCACGGAAGTTGTAGCCCTATAAACGTACTTTAAAACTATGTAATCAGAATTCCTTAGTTCTTAATGGATTGACCCCAGAAATGGCACGAAGTTGGCTGAAAACCAACCCTGTGCAGATTTGGGTGATGATTCTTAGAGTAGGGATTTTGAATTTGAGTGGAATCTTGATTGAATGTGAGTTTAAATTGAACATAGAAGTTGTAAAACTTGTGGAATTGGATTGGATGGTTGATTTTCTTGCAGGTTTTAAATTTTTGGGTTAGTCCGGTTATAGGGAAAATGCTGCCGAAATTTCGGTAAAACCTAAGAAATAAAAGTGATTAGGCTATGATTTAAGACTCTATAAGTTGTAATTTAGTGATTTAAGCGTGCAGAAATTTTTGTAGATTAGCTATTAGTGAATTAAACCTCTCCGAGCAAAACCCTAGAAAGTTAGAAAACCCTAATTTCGAAAACCCTAAACCCTAGGGTAAAACCCTAAGCTCCAAAACCCTAGAAACTTAACCCTAGAAAGACTTGGGGTATTTCTTGAATTTCCTTATGAAATTTCTTAGATTTTAGTCAGGGTTTTTACACGATTCTTTCTCGTGAATTTCAGGATCCGAAAGTGAGACCCGACCTTTCTACGAGATATTTTCTTAGGCACCAGGTGAGTGTTCTTCTATGTGCATGATGCATGAAACGCCATGTCATACTAGTTATTATTATTTCCATGCATGAAATGGTATGATTACACTTGACATGAGTATATAATAAAAATGTGTTATTTGAGGAAAGATGTGTACTTTATCGCATCTATTCCGTAATGTGTTACATGCTTTCACTATTTAATGTGTTAATTGTGCTTGTGACTTCCATGGTTAATTTTACTATTTTCCACGGTTAATCAAATTGGGAGCGTATGGGAGAGATATAAGGTGTTGGGCGTTATTTGGTGCTTGTTAATTGTTTATCTGAGTAAAGTCCTGAAAAAGGCTAACTCATGATTGAATTTATTCTTGATCTTGGACTTCCGGGGCTAACTTCACCGTTACTCCTCGGTTAGTCATCCGGGAGCGTTTGGGGTGATATAAGGTGCTGGAGAATATAGGTGCTTGATATTCTTTCCGATAAGAGTTTCATTCCTCAAAGAGGGTAACTCCGGATTGAATTTTACGAGTATGCTGGACCTAAGCTTGCTTCTGCAGTGAGCCCGTATCCGCCATTGACTATTTGTTAATTAATTTGTTCACAAATTGTTTATTTACTCATTAAATATTTTATCGAACAAAAATCACATTTCACTGGTATGATCGCATGACTTGAGCACTCACTGGGCTATTATAGCTCATTCCATTTTATTTGTTTTCCTTTACTCAGGTTACTTGAAAAATTAAAGCTGGACCCACTGGTTTTCGATTATTATGGATGTTGTAACTATTGTAATAGCCGAACTGTGTTAGGCTATTTTTGTGAAAATCATGTATATTATGACTTGTAAACTTGCGGTATGACTTGTACCTTTCAGTTAAATAAGAAGAGTGTATTTTATTTTGTTCCATTTTATTTTAGTTTATTTTATTTTAAGTTAAGTACGCTCGGTCGTTTGCTTGAGTGCGTGAATCGAGACCTGGCGAGAGCTAGGCAGGCAGTCCGCTAAGCCCTTTGGTGCGCCTCTGGGTAAGGTGGGGCTGCTATATGTGTGTTTTGCAGGTGTGTGTTTGTGTGTTTGTTTTGTGGAGTGTGAATGAAACTAGTGTGTGTGTGTGTGTGAAATCCATGTGTAGTGTGTGCGTTTGTGGATGGCTGTGAGTGTAAGTGAGGTTGAGGTAGTGCAGAGAGGGAAATGTGAGAGTTTGCAGGTTTGTGAATTGTGAGAATTGAGTGTGTTGTGGTGTGTGATGTTTTTGTGGAGGGGAAGGGGAGGCCGAGAGAGTTGAGGGAAGTGCGTGTGTGTGCAGGGATGATGTGTTTGTGATTTTTTGTGGGATGAACGCGCACGTGTGTATGTGTGTGTGGGGTGTGTTTAACAGGTGCAGGAGAGCTTGAGAAAAATTGGGAAGGAAAACGTGAGAGTGTGTGCCTGTGTATGCCGAAGAAGTGAGGGAGAGCTGTGAGTGTTGATTGTGTGGCAATGTGCGTCTGTGAGTGTAGGGGGAGGGGGCCAAGAGAGAGTGAGTGAATTTTTGCAAGTGAGGTTGTGTGCAAGTGTGTTATTTGGTGTGTGCTTTGGCCGAGAGAGAAGAATGGGAAGGAGAGGGAGAGTGAAGTGTGTAGTGTGTGTCTGTGAGTTGTGTCTGTGTGCAGGGGAAGGGGAGGCAGAGAGAGTGAGGTGTAAGTGTGTGTTTTGTTGCGAAGGTGTATGGCTGAGAGAGTGAAGGATTTGTGCATGTGTGTGTAGTGTTTTTGTGAGCCGAGAGAAAGAATGGGGAAGAAGGGTCCAAAATGGTGTCTTGTCTGGTGAGGAGGATAAGGAAAAAAAAACATGATAAAAAATCCCAAAAAATCTGGTAAAATCAATGCAAGTGGGAGGGGGTGACGTGAGTGAATTGAATTGAGATATGAGTGGAGTTGGTGTTAATGATGAGAAGAAGTATGGCTTGGGGCTGTTCTGATGGTAGCAGCCATACTGCTACAGTAAGCGCAGTCTGCTCTACCTTTTTTTTTATTTTTTTTAGGAAAATAAAGGAAAACAAATGAAATAGAATAAAATAAAAGATACTTGGGATCTCTAAAATCAATAAGAAAAATACTAAAATTTATAGTTATAAAAACGAATAAATAAAATTTACTGCAAAAATTCAAAAAATTAACATAACATTAAAAATGTGCGATCAATAGAAAAATAATAATAATAATAATAAAGTATTAAAATAAATATTAAACAATTTCTAAAAATCATGGAATTTATACAAAAATTCATGAATATATGAGATATGCATAAAAAAAATTTTCACTCGAAAAATTCTCATAAAAAAAATGCATTGGGAAATGTGCCATTAATAAACAAAAAGATAAAAAAATAAATAAACACAAAATGACCTCTAAAAATCATGTAATTTTTACAAAAAATTTATAAATATACAAAATACACATATAAAATTTTTCACTTGAAAATTCTCGTAAAAAAGAGTGCATTGAAAAACGTGCCATTAAGTTTAAAATACTAAAATTTTAAATAAATAATAAATGACTCCCAAAAATCATTAAAATTATAAATAATGATAAAAATAGTAAAATTGTATATTTAGGAAATAAATAAAATAAAATAATATTTACATGGTGAAATTACCATTTTGCCCCTGATGTGACAAATTAGACGTAATATACACAAAAAATTATAATTGGCCCCTGAAAATCAAAATACCCCCTGAATAAAGTAATACGCATATTTTTATAAAAGGTGTGTCAAAATTTGGTATCTACAGTGTGACCTATTAGGTTCCATTCACGTTGGCAATAAGTACAAATTTTAACTCATTAATTAATTAATTTGCACTTATAGATCATGAGTGGCGTATAGCAATGCATCATGACCACCCAAGTGAATAGGAAAGTCATACGGTAGACTACACCTATCAATAACAATGTTACCGCATAATTAAATCATTTCACCACACTATATCCCAATTAGTCCAAGAGTGTAGTGCGCACTCTTTAAATGACTAATTAATGATTTCTTGTTCCCAAAATATAACTTTCTATAAAAGTATAATCTTGAAACTCTTTCAAGTCGTACTTTCACTTTTGCGCAAAAGATTCTTTAAGTTATAATTTAACAAGTGGCCAATCCAGGATATACTCTCCTATAATAAGGAGTGGTAAATCTTATATTGATTACTTACTATCCTTCCATGCTTCATACTATACACAATCTTTACCATATGGGCTACTCTTTTACGAGCAATATAGTCGAAGCATAGCAATCCACACTCAAGATACTATCGCCATTGCTGATTGTGAGGTTTAGGTAGTATCAAAATTAGGCAAAATTCACACAAACAAGTAATAAAATTTATAACCTAATACCCCTTTCGCAAGTGCACAGGTCAATTGTAGTAGGGAAATATTAGGGTCGATCCCACGAGGAAACTTGAATTGGCAAGTACCAAAGCTAATCACTTTCTTTATTATCTAGACAATTCATCAAATAGTTGGTGGATAAAATGGAAAACTCAATAACTTGTAGTAAAACAAATGGAGAAAATCACAATTACAAGTTAAGTTAGGGGTAAGAATCCACTAATGGTCACAAAATATGCAAGAATAAGATTATGCTTGCTTATAACATCTAGTCTTACTTAGGAATCCATAGCAACCAAGACTTGCTCTCGCAATGAATTAGGTTACTACTTCAAAATCTCATTCTCATGATGATTCAAATGAAACTAGCAACAAGTATTTCCTACTTCTCATAGTGAAACAACTTATGTGTTAGTTCATTCTTAAGCCACAAGCAAGAACAAGATATGTCAAGTTTAATCCTACTCAAAGCATATCATTAGCTTTCATCTTAACCCTTAGCTTGTAATTAGTTCATATTGAAGATAAAAACAAGTAAGAACAAGAACATAATGTATAAACTTCATAACAAAGATTGAAAGTAGAGAGATAGAGTTAGAAATTCTCATTTCATAAGCTCAAGTCTTCACTTCCTTCATTGAAGATGAATTGATACAAGTGAAATTCCACCAAGAGTTTCTCTACAAATATTGTTTTTCCTAAACTACAAAGAAAAACTCAACTATAACTACTTTGGGAGTGGCTCCTCCCTTCAGACTTGGTTTTTATAAAACCAAGCATTCTTCAATGAATAACAAAGGCATATATTTATAGGAAAAACCCTAGTTCAAGTCATTGTCCAAGTTGAAGTACATAATGATGAAATTGATTCCAAATCTTGAAAAGTCTTCTTGAACTTTGCAATATTCTTCTAGGGCATGTAGATGCAGCTGGACATTGAATTATTAGCAAAAGTTGTGTGAACATAGCTGCAAATTGAGAGCCAAAACTTGCAAGTGCCTGATCCTGGGTATCCCGGGTTAGCTGACCCGCGGATGTGACCTGCAAATTGATCCCAGAAGATGGCCGAATCAACATTTCCTTCAAAACATGAAAAGTTGTATCCTCTTTGAGTTATCTTTCTGACATCCACAAGAATAAGTTCATTTGGAGCTCTAGATGCAAAGATATGGCCAAAATACTGAAGGTGGTCGGAAGGTCTTTGACAGCACAAATGTGACTTCAGTAATTTGATATTTTGGCTATGAAGATATTGAGAACTGGATTTTGATGTCTTCATAAGAAATGTAGAGCATTCATCTTAGCTTCAAAATAAAAGAAGAATTCATCTCAATCCAATAGTTGTAGCTCAATGTTATTGCCAAAATACTAAAATGTGTCATTGTCCGCCGACTATCTAGTTTTCATCCAATTCTTCACTTCCATTGCTTCTTTGCCCTTCCTTTTTGTTGGATTTTTCTTTGATGTCCTTGAGATCTTTTTATACTATTTGAACCATAATTTCTTGGTAGAATTTGATGAATAAAAATTATTTTGAAAATTTCCAAACTTAGTGATCAAAAAGTACAACTTGAATCAACCTATAAGTTGATAATCCTTGAGCTTCAATTGATTCAAAATGTATTTATTCATCATTTTCCTATAAAATCAAATAAACTTGGGCATTAATTTGCTCAAAATAATAATTCTTCCTTAAAATCTTAATTTCCGATCTAAAAACTCTAATTTTAGAGCAATCCTTGATTTGAAGGAAAATAATGAAATTGAGCCATTTTAACATCAAAAATACTAAAAATGTACTAAAAATACTCTAAAATCATATATAAAATGCTATATTAAAATAGGTAAAATTATTACTTATCAATTGCCATTAAGAGTATAATTCATTGGCACTATGAATAATAACTGTTGGCGGATCAATCCAATGAACTTGTTCTCTAACAAGCATCCACATACTAGCTTAGGTGTCACACACCATAGTTGATGAGATCAACTACTACTTACCATAAGTAGAGGTAAAGTATGTGCTAGTCCATATTAATGATGTCCAATCTCATTAACACTACGACTAGGGATATTTAATAATATAACTTTATGTGTAATAAGAGTCTCATCATTGAAACTCTTACAAACTCTTATACACAGTTAATATTCTATAGACTTAATCAAATAAACAAGTAATGTAAATAACAAGTATTAAATGACAAAGAAAATTCCACATATATAAGTATAACACGAAATAAGCATAATAAAAAAATCCCAAAAAATAACTTGGTTTTAGGGCATACACTAACAAACTCTCACTTGCACTAAAACCAATCACCTATAGGTTTTAGGCTGTAAGTATGACTATCGTGCCTATTCTGGGACAAGGCCAAGGTGAAAGGATTAGTGACATTATCCTTGTGGGAACTTCCTCTATCTTTTCATCATTTGACCCAAACTATTTCCATAAATAGATGGTGGCACCAAAATACACTTAAGGATCATGGATGAGACTTTAGTTCCTTGATTAAGCAATAGCACAATTGTTTTCATAAAACAATAGAAGGAACTATTCTTTGTCTAACAAAGAATCCCTTGATCCATAATAACTTCTCAAGCTACCATGTATTCGGCCTTTGTTGTAGAACATGTTGTATTGTATATCATAAAACACTTTTATCCACTACAGTTCAATGTGAACACCAATTCATCTCATGATTTACTTATCATCCCCAATGGATTAAAAGCTCACATCTTTAAATCTAGACATTTCCTAGTGTGATCTCCATGGTCAAGAATAATCTTTTAGTGCTTCTCGAGTATTTAAGCATATTCTTTAACAACTATCTAGTGACACTCACCAAAATTGCTCGTAACACTTAAAGCTAGAAGACATCGGGTCTCGTACATAGGATAGCATATACAACAGAACCTATTGCAAAAGCATATGGGATCTATTAATACTATCAATCTCGACAAGTGGTCAAAGACATATGTCTCTCGCAAGAGTAATCTTCTATCACATAGGTGAAAACCCCTTATTCGATTGCACTATGTTAAACCCTTTAGCATCTTGCCCATGCACTTGGATTTAGTGAGACCAAGCAACCTCATGGATCTGTCTATATAGATCTTAATTCCCAGACTAGAGATCGCCTCTCCTTTAAGAAAATTTTTGGACAACCATACTTTACCTTTAAAGTATGTTGTTTCCTATCAATGATATGTCATCTGCATATAATATCAAGAAAACAATAACACTTCCACTCAACTTTGCCTTTACACAAAACTTGTCTTTGTTTTGAGAAAATCAAAACTCTTTGATTTCCTCATCAAAACAAATGCTCCAACATCTTGACACTTGCACGAGTCCATGAATGGGCCCTTAAAGTTTGCACACCTTATGACTATCAATGGAAGTGAAAACCCAAGGAATGTGTCATATACATACCTTTTAATTCCTGTCGCGTCCGAAATCGTAAGGTACTAGTGGGGTCGTTGACTGTCGCATCCTAAAAAAACGGTCCAGTCGGGTGACTGATATATGCCACAATGACAAAGTCTTTTCTTATGGTTTAGGTGTAGGTTTTTAGAGATTTTTAGTTATTTTATCACTTATTTGGTTCTTTTTCTCTGCTTAGAGTCCTCGAGTGTGATATCTATTCATTTGGTTATTTTTGGTATGTTTGACAGGATTTTCTACTTATATCCACGCTAATTGAGGTCAACTGGGGATTACTGCACTTAATTCATCACTGGATGCAAAGTTGATCCTTCGAGTGGAATAGTGAACATGCCAAGTGAAGCTGTCGAGCCAAAATTTCAGCTTCTGACCTAGGCCGCGAGTAAGGCCGTGCCACGGCCTTCCCAACGGCCAAGGTCAGAATAACAACTCAAGGAGGCAGAAGAAAAATCAAGTTTCTGACCAAGGCCGCGGGCAAGGCTCTGGCGCGGCCTTCCCCGCGGACTAGGTCAGAACGTCCGGATGAAGAAAAGGAATGGGGCAAAGCTTCTGATGGAAGCCGCGGGTAAGGCCGCGCCACGGCCTTCCCCGCAGCCTAACTTCCTGGTTTCTGTAACTGACGCGTTTTTGACGAGGTTTTGAAGGATTAAAAGAGGGGGAATCAGTTGAGAAAAGGGGACGGGCAGAATAGGTCTTCAAAACTTCAAAGGAGAGAACGAGTGCAAGAAACATCAAGCAAGAAGCAAGGGTTTCAAGACTCCATCCTCCAACGAATCGAGAAGGACACCTAGCAAGGGATTCTAAGTAAGAAGATCGCAGCAATAAAGGAAAGGGGGATTCTACAACAACACTTGAAGATTCAAATTTCACTATGAGAATGGGTTTTGTTGTTCTTCTTTTGTTGATTGTTAAATTTTCTTATTCCATGATGAACTGAGTTGTTATGAACCTAGATGGGATGAACCCTAGTTTAATTGTTATGGATTGATTCAGTTGGTTAATTTAAGTTACTTCTTTTTACCTGGATTTAATTGTGAATTAATTTGTTGATTGAATTGAGTCGTGCACACTCTTTCCTAATCCATGATTTCAACATAAGTTAATTGAGAAATTACTTGGTTGAATTGAATCACTTCACAAATAAAAAGACCTGCAAGAATCGCTAGAGATAGGATGGACTTAGGTCTTCCCAAGTTAGATTCAAACCTAACTTGTTTTGTGAAATCCAAGTTTCTGAAATCATTCTTTTAGGGTTTTAGTGAAGAAGAGGATTCTCGCTAATCAACTAAAAGGATAGGGAATATAATTCTTGAAAAAGGTTATACGCCAACAAAAAAGGGATTTTTAGGGTCCAGGGAATTTGGTAACTTAATTAACCATGAATTGAACTCCTTCGAGGACAACTAGGGGGATTCCTAATCTAGGTTCTCTTTTGATTAATTGTTGAATCCAATTACCTTAGTATACCAGTGTCATCCTATTCTAGATAAATTAGTTTTAGAGTTAGTGAATTTTTCAACGATTAAGTTAGTCTTCATTTGATCTTTTTAAGGTTAAATAGTAGAGCAAGAGTTAGTACTAGTAGTCATAGTCCTTGTGGGAAACGATACCTGATATTCACCCACACTATACTATAGAACGATAGGTATACTTGCCTAACGATCCGTAGTATATCTCGGTAGATATCAAGTTTTTGGCGCCGTTGCCGGGGACTAGGATATTAGGAAAGCTATATTTTTATTACTCTAACCATTTTGTTTCTCTTTATGCTTATTCTAGTTATTTTGTTGTAATTTTTGTTACTTAATTTTTATTTGGTTTTTCTTTGTAGTCGGCATTTTTTGGGATCTCGTTTTGTGACTTTACTTGAAGATGCTGAGTACTATTACAATTGGGCCAATGAACAAGGTAACAACGTGGAGTCTATAGGTATGGATAAACTAAGGTGCTCTTGAGAGGCTAATAGATGATATTGTTATAAAAATAATGAAAAATTTGGAAATGGTTTTTCTTTTTCCCAAGCTAGTGTTGTTACTTATACTTTTTGTGGAGAAAACCGTTGCTCTTATGAGTGTTTTTATAGTGGACAAGTAAATTGGTGATAAACACTAACAACTATCCAACTTCTTATGAACCCCTACCCCAATGCCTATAACTCGGGATGGTGGGATCATTCATCATATGGATGAAGGGAGTATGAGAATCAACCCCAACCAACTTGGCAAGTAGCCCATGATAGAGTAGAGGAGTATAGATTTGAATCGTACCTTCCTCCTGTAGAGTCTAATCCTGAGTTAGAATTAGTCATGGTGAATTTTATGAAAGCATCGAATGATAGGATGGATAAAATAGAGGCTAAAATTGAGAAAATTGGGGAACAACTTGTTGCTATCACCAAAGCTATTGAGAGTCTCATAGGACAAATTACTGAAACTATGAACACTAGGAACCAATATGACTTGATGAGTGACACGGAGGTAAACCCTAGTGAACTAGTGGAAGTGATTGATTTGTCTAATGGTGATCAATTGAGTGACCCTTTAATGGCGAGTAAAGAGGAAGAACATGAGTGGATTGAAAAAGAACAAGAGAATGAAGTAGAAACTGTAGGTGAGGAAGAGTTACGTATTGAACCAAAAGAATTAGGAGAATCCTCACTTCCAATCACTATTTCTATTCCACAGGAGGCACCTCATGTGTATATTTTTAAGCCTTTATACATAAATCTCCTTTGTAGTACTAACATTTTGTAGGTTCCTTCTTACTATGGAGTTCATGATAATAACATTGCATGTAAGAGGAGACTAGAGGAATTTGATGGCAAGGCCACAATGAAAGAATGCCATTCTATCATGGTGGTGCCACCGCCACAGCTAGAAAGTGATGAGTTGCAGAGGGTTGAATATGATAAACATCGGATGATTGAGATCCAACGGCCCAAAAGGAGGAAGGAGTGAGCCAAAGAGGTTTTTCATCAAGGGGTTACGTGATACCTCTTGATGGCGTCGAGCTAACGACGTTAAACAAGCGCTTGTTGGGAGGCAGCCCAACATTTTACTTTAATATTTTAGTATTTTTAGTTATTTTTAAGTTTAGTAGGATTATTTTAATTAGGTTTTTATTTTTGTTTTGTAGACCTCAAGGAAGAAGTTGAAACTCACAACGATTGCATGGAATTCGAAGAAAAGGGAGTTTCCATTTAATTTTTGGTGTTTCATGGCTTGTCTTGTGTGATTTTTATGTTGAAATTCCCTTTTTACTTAGTTTTGAAGTGCTTAGAATGTTTGGGATTTAAAGCATCATTCTTTCCCCCAATTTTTACATCCCCACCTCTTATTTGTATGCTTTATTGATTATTCCTTTATTAGTGGTAATTCATATTTTAATAGTTGTCATAGTAGACATTCATGACACCTAATTTATATTTGTTAAGTTGCCATTTGAGGAAGAATTATTGTTTTTAAGTGAATTGCATTATGATTGAGCTTCATTGTTCAATTACTTGGTAATTAGCAATTGTGCTTTTAGGGTGTCAATAGCAACTTGCGTGTATATTTAATGGCCTTGTTGCGTGAGCTACTATGTGGCTTATGGGATTACAACTA
>JAMWEH010000174.1:0-31127 GCA_024721245.1 Mitragyna speciosa | reverse complement strand
CACGAAACAACGAACAAAGGGATATATCCGCAATTCCAAAGGAACAAACGGATTGATAGAACCTGGAAATCCAAAGAAGTTGGCTTTGATACCAATTGATGAGATCGCGCGTATGGAAGACTACCAAGACCCTTGGATTTTAGGCTTACTACTCGTTGAACTCAAGACCCCTTGGATGGATCTTCCAAGAACCCTTGAAGTGGAGTAGGTTGCTCGAACTTTTTCCCTTGAAGATGCCCTCGATCCTAGAAAAACCAAGATGAACCGAATTGAGCGCGTTCAATCGTTCAAACCTAATTCTCTAAAGATCTTGAACAAAACCGAAAGGAAACTCTAAGCGAGATTGGATGGTCGCCACAAGCAAAGCTTGACAAGACCTATGGCGGTTCTCAATCACCAAAGAACCAAGAAAATTCTGGAGAGAATTTCACTCAAAATATCATAAACGTTCTATCCAATGTTGTTCCCAAGAAACCCTTATATAGGGCGGCACAAAGACATAACCCAAGAAACTACGTTACCCTAGTTGTAACCTAACCTCAACTACTACAGATTACAACTCAAAAAAAATTACATAAAACAACTAAAACGGACTTTCTGATGGTACCCGCGGCACCTATCCGCGGCGCGGGTACGGGGCGCGGGTACGGTCAGAATGTTTGGCCTTTCAAGCACTTCACGAACGAGCCTTCTGATGGTACCCGCGGCACCTATACGCGGCGCGGGTTCATGGCGCGGGTTCGGTCAGAAGGTTTGGCACTTCATTCCCATGCTTGAATCATCCTTCCTTCCTTGGTCAGCCCATAAGCAAAGTACACTACATGACAAAGGATCCATGTTGGTTGCCTTGCACACATTATCCAGCGTGTCCACAATGAGACCATGCAAAGCATCCTTCATTTTCCTAGCTCTTGACCTAGTCATAGGACCATCCAAGTCTTGAAGTACATCCTCAGTCACCTTGGAAGCTTGCTGACCTTGGGACCTATCACTTTTTCCCGTTTCTCTTCTTTGTTTTTCTCTTCCAATTCTATCTCCTTCTTTCTCTCTTCTTTCTCTTTTCCCTTCTTTCATTCTCTTATGCCTAGTTTGGGAGGAAAGAAAGGGAGGGTTAAAAGAAAGGAATTTTAAAAAGTCTTTTGTTTGGGGAGAATGGAGGGAAGAGAAAACGACAAGTATTTTACCCACTTTCCTTTGTTTGGGAGCTAAAATGGGAAAAGAAAAGAAGAGAAAATGGAAGGAAAATCTTCGCTTCTTTCTTCTTCCAAAAAATTTTCCTCCCAAAATTGGAGGAAATGGAAGAAAAGGGGAAGAAAGTTCACTTCCCTTCTTTTCTTTTTCTTCTCTTCTTTTCTCTTTCCATCTCATCTCCCAAACTAAGCATTAGTTTCCCTCTCTTGCTCTCTCACATCTATTTTCCCCATTGCTCTGCTATCTTTCTCCTTCGTTCCTATCTCTGTCTCACTCTCTCCCAGTTCTTTCTCCTCTTTTCTTTTCCAGCTTTTCGCATCTCTTTCTTTTCTTCTTCCCTCAACCATCTCTCCCTCTGATTTCCTTTCTTTCTATTTAGCTCTCTCTGTCTCTATTTCACCTCTCGGCCATCTTCTATTCTCTCCAGATACTCTTCTCTCGTCATTCTCTCTGTCTTCTCCTTCCTGTCTTCCCTCTTCCTCTGCTTCTTCTCCAACACCCCGCTCCAACATCTTGTTCTCCAGGCATCAAATCCCTCATTCTCCTCCTTGTTCAAGTCTCTCTAAAACACACAATTATATCAAAGCCCTACCAACAGGACACTACATATGTAAATTGAAAGAGGGAGAAGACGAATTTTAATTGGCTAATTCTAGGAAAAAAGAAAAAAAATCGATGGTGGTGGTTGTACTAATTGTTTTTGGTTTGGGCTATGGACGCTTGAGGTGGGGTTTAGGATGGTTGTGATTTTGATTTATGACTAACTTGATAGAATTGGGTTTGGGTTTTTGGCTTCGTTTGTATGGCTATGGAGTATGGTCGTTTTGCAAGTTATGGTGGTTTGGAGGCTTTTTCTTTTCTTTTTTTTTTCTTGGCTACTGATGTTTGTGTGTATGATGTTGTTTGATGGTTGGGTGAAATTGGTTCTATTGGTGGTGATGGACTAGGTTGTTAGTTGCAATTTACGGGGCAACTTGCCATGAAGGGTGCTTGACAGTGGGAGCGATGGTCTGAGCTTCAACAGATGGCTTTTGTGAGTGAAGTGTGATTTTTTCTATTGCAGGTTGTTGCTATTAATAATGGATAACTGGAACGGAGATATGGTGGCTGATTATTGGTGGTTTAGCATCAAGTGGCTGTCAATTTGGAGATTTTTGGGGTTGTTGTTTTGTAGGTAAATGAGATAGTCTTGGGCTAATTGGTGGTTGTTGGAAGGAGGCTCTGCGAGGGTTGTTCTAATTGCTGTTTTGGATAGCTTTGAGGAGTTGTTTTCAATTGTTTGTTTTGGTGTTTGATTGATGATGAATGGTAGGTTTAGGGTCTGGTGGAGGCTTAGGCTGAGCAAATGGTAGTGGAAGGAAGAAGTAGTAGGTTTTTAGTAATGAACGGTGAAGGGAGACAGAACTCAAACCCAGAAAACATCCTAGAGAGAGACAAACAGCATGAAAAACAAACCAGAAAATCAACATAAAAAAAACAACAAAATTCATATCAGATTACCTTTAAAAAAAAGATTGCAAAAAGAAAATTAAATTTATGATGTTTACCTTTGAACTTTGAAGGCTGATGATGAACAGGCTAATGAACAGTAACCTATCTTCTTGAGAGAATGGTTGGTGTGTGTTTTTTGATGAGGTAGTGTGTGTGTTTGATCTTTTTTTATGGATAAAGGTGTGCATTTTAGGGGTTTTTTTATTTTTTATTTTTTCTTTTCCAAAATAAGCTATTTATAGTACATGAATGTCATTACCCTCTAAGAAAAGGAGAAAGGACAAAAATACCCCCAATAATAAAAATTACCATTTTATCCTCAAAATATTTTTCAGCCTTTCATTGATTTTTACAAACCAAAATTGCTTAAATTTGTTGCTATCTAATCCATGATTTCGAGGATTTGTTGTATAGACTTAAGGAACTCATATTTCATAAAGGGATTTAGGGCTAATTAGGAAAATTTGGAGAGGAAGAAATAGGAAAAAGAAGAAATAAAAAATGGGAATTAAAAAGGGAATGTAGGAAGAGAGAAAGAAGCGAGAGAGAGGAGAGATTAAAGAAGGAAGAAACAGAGGGGGAGGAGAAGAGAAAGGAGAAGAAGAAGAGAGAGAGCAGATGAGAAAGAGAGAACAGAGGACAAAGTTGTAGAAGAAGAAAGGAAAAGAAAGAGACAGATTATAGAAGGAAGAAACAGAGGAGAGGAGAAGAGAAAGAGAAAGATGAGAGAGTACAATCAAGAGAGAATGGGAAAATTGGAAGAAAGGGATTCGGGGTTTTCAGATGTTGAAAAAAGTGATGTGTGATTTTTTGTTTGTTTAGTTTCGTTTTGGTTAAAAATGTTATGCTGTTGGTTTTAATCGCTTGTTTTAGTTTATTTTTTTTTCATTATTTGTTTAATTGTTTTGTGATGGTATCTCTAACCTAATTAAATTTAGTTATCAATTAAGATTTTAGTTTAGTTATTTGATTTAGTTTAGTCTAATTCAAGATTTTTTGTTTAGGTCATTTTTTATGATAATGCAAGTATTTATGTCTTGGACCCTAGGACTTTGATTATTGTTATGGTGCCCTTTATTACTTTTTGTTTTCTGCAATTTAGTCCCTACTATTTATAGATTGACTCCCCCAAATTTAGCTTCTTCCAGTTGAGTCTTAATTAATTGCATTCATGTCTTCCTCCCTTTAGAATTTATTGTTTGTCCCCTCCAATTTGCTTTAGTTTACATTTTTGCCCCTAGACTTGTGTAAATTTTCAGTTTTACCCCCTTAATTAGTTGAATTTCCATTTTTCCCCAAAGCCCCTTAGGTTTATATGGTTGTTTTTTTTAGTCCCCTTAACTTCATAGAATTTACATTTTACCCCAATTTTGTCAATACTCATATATTTTAGGTTTTATTTGTTTATACCGAGATACCTTGACTTGTTTGTTCATTTTGGTTAGTATTTGTATCGAGTCTTCAAAATGTATTTTCGTTACTCATTGATTGCTTCTTTATGTGCTCCAATGTGTTCCCATGTGATTTTTATGCATTTTCTTTCTATATTTCTTATTTTAAATTTTTTTGCGTATTTATTTACTTTATGCTATTTTTCAAATTTTATTATTTGCCGAATATTTTCTATTTAATTAGTCAATGTAAGAGTTAGGTTATATTCCTTATAGTTTTTACAAATATTTGTGTATTTAGATAGCAAGTGTAATAAATAGGTATTTTTTACTTTTTTCCCTCAAATTGTAAATCAAATTTCCCGGTGTAATAGTTAGGGCTTGCGTGCTTGTGTGCTTATTTGTTTTTACCGCTTTCATTAGGATTTTTGCATCTAGAATATTATGCTTAAGTGTTATGTGCCCCTACGTACTCCTATATACCTTATATGTTATTTGCTTTAATTTCATGTTTTACTATTTTAATTCATGTTTTATTAGCTCTTATTATTCCGTCACCACACTAGTCCAACGCCAGTTGTGATTTTCTCGTTTCCCTGCTAGTTCAACGCTAGTGAGGAATTCCTAGAAAAGGCTAGTCCAATGCTAGACACTTAGGGCATTTTAGTGCTAGGTATACTCATGTGCATTTTACATCATTTTACACAGTATTCCCTTATTAGTTTTTCATCATGTTGCATGATTTTTATATATAATCATCATTATTATCTATTTTTTAAGTATTTGACAGTGCATGACATTTAGGTTGCATTTTCACTTAGACTTCTAGGACATTTGTGTGATCCGACTAGAAATAGTCGCCTACTCATGTGAGAAGCGGTAGCGTACATGCCGTTCCCCCCTCTGTGAGTAGGAATATTCAGTCACGAGTTATTAATCTCCCCTACCCGTCATATTGCATATCCACTTTCTTTGACCACTTATTATCTATATTACTATTTTTCTTTTCTTTTTGCATTTCATTTTGCATAGACACTCGTGACTCCCTCAAGGCCTCATTTTGGGTTTTGCAATCAATACGATAATCTCAATTAAGCCCGGACGGGACATTTTGACCCTCTCGATTACTTACATTTGGATTTAGGATTTGCATTTAGATAGATCCGAACGTAATAGAATCTAAGGTTATTTTAGGAAAATTTGATTAAACCTCACAACTAGCCTCGGCTAGGTAGAAGGATGCCTTAAGCACAAGCCTTTGCCTTCCCTTTCTTTAAATGTAACTCTCGGACCTTTTTCTCTCGTTTTTCATAGACTGGAGTCGAAGAAAGGGTTTTCAAATATTTTTTCTAAAATTTTATTTGTTTGGCTAAATGATTTTTTGGGTGACTTGGTATACCCTAACTTGATACCAAGTGGCGACTCCATTTTTAAAATAAAACCCTTTTTCAAAAAAGGCCAAAACTGTCGCACTTTTTTAGTCCCAGCCTTCTTTTATTTTTCAAAAATACCATTTTCCTAAATAACACTTTTTCACCAAAACTCAATTTTGTCTCACACATGCGCACGGTTTTTTCTGAAAACCTATCTTTTAAAAAAAGGTCACAGGACCAGACTACCTTTTCGGAGCGCGATAGTCAACGACCCCACCGTGTGTCATTTCGGGGCGCGACAACTTTTGGCGACTCCACTGGGGATCACTAGTGAATCCGAGCACTTGGATTAATCACTTTTTCCTACTTTAACCCTTTTTATTTTATAGCATTTGGATGTTAGGATTGCATTTTCTTTTTTTGGTTTTTAGGGTTGTTTTTGCATTTCACAAACCTTGTCTCTCGTCTATCTATGTGATGTATGTTTTACTTATCTTGCTTTATTCGACTGCGCTTGCATTTGGGAAGGGGGTCAGTCACCTTAGAGCCTCACACGTACTAGCTTTATTATTCCCTCCTTTCATAAGAAGCACTCCATACGTGCATTCAATATTTTACCCTTTTTATTTTTTTGGTGGTTGCCACCCACCCACCATCCCTTTAGGACTAGGACCGATCTACCCAGACATGCAGCTATCGCATTCGTGCATGTAGCGGTGTCTAGGGGAGCACTCGAACCACCGACCTGGGACCCTTGGAATTGACCAACTTGTTACTTTTTGGATCTCTCAGTCTGAAGGTTCGGGAACCGAAGCCTTATCGAATCTAGATGCATTAGTGTGCCCAACGTCATGCATCCATGTAAAATAAGCCTAGTATAGAGTCAGCCTTACCTTGTTAGATGCACCAGGCATGAGAGAAGGGAATCCGACCCCTCTATTTTTCCTGTTATATTGTTTGCTGCTATTTGTTTTCTCAATGTGTTATGTGATATTTGTTGAATAAATTAACGCATTATCTTTCATTCTTTGATTGCATTCACAACCATAGAATAAAGAGCCCTAACATGGTGCTCTCGTAGAAAGCCAACCCTCTTTTGGCAAGTTTAAATTTTATTTTCATAATTAATTTCTTCGAGAAAGATGGAAATGAGATTTTCATAAAATCTTAAGAAAAGTGCAAGGTTCAATCATTGTAGGTTTTTAAAAATGTGCCTGAAAATCTGATTTTTTTGACTTGTATATTCTTAAATAAGAGGTGCAATTTCAGATCTTTTTCAAAGTTTACTCATCCTTAGTATACTTGTCAGTTTTATTCGAACCAAAATTTTCTTAGAGCCAATAAATATGACCCAAGTAGTCAAACTTTTGCACTAGTTCGCATTTATCCTTTTATCAAAGAAATTAATGCAGTCATTTTTGCCATATCCCCCACCCTCCCATCCCACATTACACAAAAAGTGATTTTAAAACACTATTTCATCATACTTTAACAAGATAACATTTTTTACTTGTAGGTTCCTAAATAAAGTCATAATTTTTTATTTTCTTGCAATTATGTCCCATAACCTCATGGAGGCTCGAATTCTTCAATCAAATACATTTGAAGTCAATAATTTCTTTTGTATAGATTCATGGTCCATCTTTCTTAAAGAAATTTTGCATTATTTCTCAAATTTTACATTTTTTGTATATTTTATCTTGCTTTAATAAACTGCATCATGCATAAACCCTAGAGGGAATGCCATTTCGGGAATCCCATCATAGAAAAGCCATCCCTTTGTCTTGGGTATGTAACCCTAAAAGACATGCACGTTTACATTTTGGTAAATCTTGATCGGTGAGACCCTAGGTAGGGTAATACAAACGGAATGGAGGCATTTTTCCAAGTAGATTTGGCGCATCTTTGTTTAAAAGGGGGTCTCACCCTAAAGGATCGCATTTCATGCTGGGCCTACCCTTGGCACAATAAGAGCTTCCCCTAGGACATGCATCTGTTTTTGCTTTTACACGTACTAATTATGATTTTTTATTCTTACAGGTTTACCAACGAAGGTAGTAAATTAGAAACGCATCTGATAAATATTCAATTTTTACATTCAAGTGTTTCTTTTAAATCATAGTTTTACTCAAGTGGAGCACCATACACTTGATATTTACCATGCCATAAAAGCACGAGTGCTCTTTCCGAGTTATTTAAGGATCGTGGGGAAACTAGTTTTAGAATTGATAGTGTTGAGGGACTAGATAAATGAGTTTGACTAGGATGACTAGTGGGATGAATGAAATTGTATTTCGTAGCTAGATAGTTGTTCATTATTAGATGTAATAAGAATAGTGATAATTTGGATGATAATAAATGCACTCTTTTGTAAATTTAAGATTGCCTTGTGTTCAAAATTCTTTCTACCGATGAAGTCTTAAACAAGCTGCTTTCTCAAATTTGTTTGTGACATTTGATTTTCCCTTCATGTCTTACATTTAGCTTTTGAAAAAGTTTTCTTGAAATCTTTTGTTATATTGAGCAAATGATTCTTTAATGAGGCCTTGAAATAAATCACAAAGCCTGATGCTAGTTTGTGTAATTGTAAGGTTTTCTCTTTTGATGAGTTAAGGCAAATTCAAGTTGAATGAAAAGAAAAACATTTTCGTGCATGTTTTGATGATGAATATAAAAATGCCTATGATCTTTGGATGTCACCTTACTTGAAGCTAATGATTGCATCTTCGATATCTCTCTAGGACTCCAAAATAATGCAAACTGTTAAGGAGAACTAGAGCGATACCGAAAAGGAATTTGAGATTCCATGTTGAGTATGCTGAACAATACAAAAAGGGAATCCAAGCTTAAACAGGAAGAGAAAGAAGCTACGAACATCAGCACCAAGACATTGGTCAGGGAGTTAAGTCAAGATGCATTTTTGTCTCAAAGACCTAGAATTTTGCAAGGTTCCAATGTATGTTTAGAAGATTTGAGTACAAAAGGAATAAACATGCAAGGGATACAATTTCAACTAGTTCATAAGGGGAGTTTTATTGTTTTATCTCCTTGATTTCTCATTTATATCTTTGGAGTGATGTCACATGCTTGTGAGTTGTTGCTAATGGTCATGATTTTCGTCCAAGTCCCCTAATTGTTGAAATTACTTTATGTGCTTTGGCAAATATTTTCTTCAAGTACTACAAAACGATTATTATGTGGTTTGGAGTCTTGGTCTTTTAGAAAGTATATCTTGTAAAGTGGTTGAAATTATATCTAAATTTAGCGTATTCGATGAAAGTTTCTTTTCTTTACTCAATTTCACACGTTAAATGTTGACTATGGTTAATTAGTGCATTCATGTGATCTGTGACGTAAAATCTATTATGAGGGATTTTTATGCTGCAGAAAAAAAAAAGAAAAAAAGAGAAGGAAGAAAAAGAAAGAAAAAGAATAATGTAGCTTTTTGTACTCCAATAGTTCTTGTGCTTAGTACGGGAGTCTTCATCCAAAAATGTCGACTTTCGCGTCAAACGGTACCTGAATTATGAGTAATGTATTTCAAATTTGAGCAAGTAAATTGTTGAGTAACTAGGGATCTTCATCCAACCAATGTTGATTCTTGCGTAAAAAGGCAGTTTTACTTCTCAAATACAATTTTTGCTGTTTGCTTAAGGTTGAGACATTGAGTAATCGGGAACCTTCATAGCCAATGTCAGTTTTCACGTCAAAAGGCTCGTATCCTAAGTGACTAGTTCAATATTACAAAATTCTCCTCAAGAGAAAAATGAAATTGATCATAGATATGTGATGCTCTTTGATTGATCGTATGATTCATTTATGCGTGAAATTTAGTAAGGCGAAGAAATTAAGTTGAATTTGTTTAGTTGTGATATAATTCTTTCTCCTTTGCTTGATATTATGAGTATTAAAGACAAGAAAATAAATTACCTAACGATTATTTACTCGGTCTTAAGGAAATACATTTTAGAATGCACATGTGTGATTTCAATGCTTTGAATTATTAGTTGAGCTCGCATTTTTCAAATGATTGAGAACAAACAATGATTAAAATGTGGGGGAATTGACAAAGGTCAAAATAAGGCATTTGGTATATTTGTTGATTCAAAATTAGAATTTTTTGAGTGAAAAAAATAATAAATAATTTGAGCAGATTGACATGCAAGCTTTTGGGATTTTTGCAGGTCAAGGACATTTGAACAGATTGGATCAGTTGGAGCATGGCCTCTCTCATTAAGAAGGAAAAAAAAAAGAAACATTATTGGGATCCTGGCATAAATGAACAGTTGGATAGTTTCCTAGATTATTAATTCAGACACCACAAATGAGTTTTTTATGTGATTTAGTAAATCTTCTTTCAAATTGTTGCAAAAGATACAGGTCAAAGGCAGGCCTTTTTTCTTTTACCTTAAATATTTTCTTTCCCTAGTTTTCCCCTATAAGCCTTTAGAATATGTGATTTTGGTTTGACAACCCACTTGAAGGTCGCATCCCACCCCCCACATTGGGGCAAATTTTATTTTTGTTTGTCAAAGCAAAAATAAAAATAAAAAAGGAGACAATTGCAAAAAGAAAAAGACAAAAAATAAGATGATTGAAAATGAAAACCCAAAGAAAAAAATAAACTGGGCAAATTTTCTTTTTAGAAAAGAGAAAGGAAAAGAAGAACACCAAAAGCCAATGGAAAACTGGGATGAAAAATTTTGAAAAAGAAAATAAAAGATGAAAATTGTTAAAACTGGGGTAAATTCTCCGTACATGGGACCTCAAGATGTTTAAACCCTTCTTGACTTCTGCTTTCCAACCTTTCTAGCACATTACCTGATCTATTGCTAAAGCCGAGAATGTTACCGACATCTATCTTAATTTTGCAATGATTTTTGGAACAAAAATTTGCAAATCAAAAGGCATATGATGTTAAAATTTCTATCCCAAGTCACCAAGGAAAGATTGCCTTACTGATGTCAAATGTTTTTCAAGTACTAGTCTATTTAATGAAAAGGGGAAAAGACCATCTCAAGTTTGGATGCTACTGCTTCTTTCATATCTCTCTCTGAAATTGATCATTTGGAAGGACACTGCGATTGGGTAGATATGACAGTGGAAGTGTCATAAGTGAGAAAGTCAATATGTTGACGTGGAATTCATTTAGAAGTTGGTGACCTCAGATGCTTGATCTTTCTTGTCAATATCAATCATTTTGTGGCAATCTCAGAATTCAAAAGAATGACATTCCAAATATCAAAAGGCATCTTTAAGCCATCATTTCAAAGTCAATTTCAAAAAAGATTTTGATTGACTATATTTTACTATTTTAATTTTTGTGTATTTTGTGTGGTTTGCTGTACAAAAGTTCTTTAGAATTAGTGCACATAAAATGTTTTTTGTTCGAAATTGAATAATGGTGGTTACTTGCATTAAATTCAAAACAATCCCAAGTTTTTCAGAAGGCATACATGAATTGAAAGGCTATTTTGGAAGATTTGATCTGACCTGTGAACTAGAACCTACTGAATTAGGGACTTGCAAAAGGTGAGAGATCACACCATCATCATTTGAGGTCTTCGTCAACAAGAGAAAACTGGGGCAAAATTTAAATCCAAAGATTGATTCCAAATTGATACTGGGGCAAATTTTTTAAATTTTTTTTTCAAGTTGATTTTGATGCTTTATGCTCGAAAGCATTTTGGAAAGGACTAACTTCAACTTGACACTGGGGAAAATTTTAAAGGTTTGACTTCAAGTGGAATTCATTTGATTTATACTGGGGCAAATTTTTAGAAGGATTGATTTCAAATGGATTTTGACATTTTAAATAGGGCCAAAATTTGAAAGGAATGATTTCAAATTGATTTGAGTGTCGTATAGTGGGGCAAATTTTTTAACGAAAAATTTGAATTTCAAAGTGACCTTGATGATTTATGCCTTAGGCAGAATTTTGAAGGACTGATTTACACAGGTAAATTTTTGGAAGGATTGATTTCAAAGGGATTTTGATGCTTTATACCATGCCAAATTTTGATCGTAATGATCTCAAGTTGATTTGACAATCGAGATAAATTCTGAAAAGATTGATTTTAGACAATGATGAACATTGAAGGAAATGGGGACTCATACTTGATGCAATTGTTAATACAGGGGCAAATTAAAAAAAAAGAGTAAAAAAAAGGAAGAAAAGTTTCAAATTGATTTGTGGATAGCTTTCAACATTTTTTAAAAGAAATCTTTTTCATGTATTTGTCTAACAAACTAGATGTTTCACATTGAATTGCTGGGCTGCTTTTTCGATATTTAAAAAAAAATTCTCTTTCATGCATGTCGAGCAAACTAGACCTTCACGTTTATTTTTCAAGTTTGGCAAACCAAACTTTGCATTGCATTCACCCAGCAAATTAGGTGCATGTTCAGCAAACTGGACCTCCATGTTTAATTTTCTTGTACTCACTCCAGCAAACTAGACCTTCATGTTTATTTTCCAAGTTTGGCAAACCAAACTTTGCATTACATTCACCCCAGCAAATTGGATGCATGTCCAGTAAATTGGACATTCACGTTTAATTTTTTTGTACTCACCCTAGCAAATTGGGTGCATATCCAGCAAACTGGACCTTCATGTTTATTTTCCAAGTTTGGCAAACCAAACTTTGCATTACATTCACCCCAGCAAATTGGATGCATGTCCAGTAAATTGGACATTCACGTTTAATTTTTTTGTACTCACCCTAGCAAATTGGGTGCATATCCAGCAAACTGGACCTTCATGTTTATTTTCCAAGTTTGGCCAACCAAACTTTGCATTGCATTCACCCCAACAAATTGGGTGCATGTCCAGCAAACTGGACCTTCACGTTTAATTTCTTTGTATTCATCCCAGCAAACTGGGTGCATGTCTAGCAAACTGGACCTTCACATTTAATTTCATTGCATTTCACCCCAGCAAACTGGGATCATGTCCAGCAGACTGGACCACCTTCACGTTTATTTTTTAAGTTTGGCAAACCAAACTTTGCATTGCATCTCACCCCAGCAAACTGGGTGCATGTCCAGCAAACTGGACCTTTATGTTTAATTTCTTGCACTCACCCCAATAAATTGGGATTGTATTTGTCTAGCAAACTGTGTAACAGCCCCACCTTACCCAAAGGCACGCGAAAGGGCTTAGCGGGCTGCTTGCCTAGCTCTCGCCAGGACTCAAACACGCTCTCACTTAGGCATCCAAGCGTACTTAACTCAAAATAAAAATGCACTCATAAATAAATACATTCATAATATTTACTTGAAATATAAATACTACAAGAGTTTTACATCCCAAAAATGTAAATAATATTTACAATAAAACTAACACATTTAAGCTATCAAAATACCGAAACAAAACATGTACAAGGTTCAAAATCAGCTCCTCCAGCTTTGATAGTTTTGGAAACCTGGTTAAAGAAAACAAATACATGGGACGAGCTATAATAGCCCAGTGAGTGCTCAAGTCATGCAACCATATCAGTGATATGTGATTTTTGTTCGATAAAATATTTAACGAGTAAATAAACAATTTGTGAAAAATAAAAAAAATTAATTAACAAATAGTCAATGGAGGATACGGGCTCCCTACGGGAACAAGTTCAACCGCAGGAGTATCAATCACGATCAAGATAACAAGGATATCGAGACCGAGGTAAAATCTCAGGTCCGAAATACTTGAAAAAAATTCAATCCAGAGTTACCCTCTTAGAGGAATGAAACTCATACAGGAAAGAATATCACGCACCTATAACCCCAGCACCTTATATCACCCCAAACGCTCCCGGTTGACTATCCGAGGGGTAACGGTGAAGTTAGCCTCGGAAGTCCAAGATCAAGAATACAATTCAATCATGAGTTAGCCTTTTTCAGGACTTTACTCAGATATACAAGTAACACACACTGAATACCGCCCAACACCTTATATCTCTCCCATACGCTCCCAGTCTGATTAACCATGGGAAAATAGCAAAATTGACCATGAAAGTCACAAGCACAATTAACACATTAGATAGTGAAAGCATGTAACACATTACGGAATAGATGCGATAAAGTACACATCTTTCCTCAAATAACACATTTCATTAGTTAATTATGTCAAGTATAACATCTCATTTTATGCATCAAAATAATGATGTCAAGTAGTACATGGCATTTCATGCATCACACACACATAAGAACACTCACCTGATGCCTAAGAAAAGATTTCACGATAAGGCTGTGACTCACTTCCGGATCCTGAAATTCACGAGAAATAATCGTATAAAAATCCTGACTAAAATCTAAGAAATTTCATAAGGAAATTCAAGAAATACCCCAAGTCTTTCTAGGGTTTAATTTCTAGGGTTTTGGAGCTTAGGGTTTTACCCTAGGGTTTAGGGTTTTCGAAATTAGAGTTTTCCAACTTTCTAGGGTTTTGCTCGGAAAGATTTAATTCACTAATAGCTAATCTACGAAAATTTCTGTACACTTCAATCACTAAATTACAGCTTATAAAGCCTTAAATCATAGCCTAATTATTTTTATTTCCTAGGTTTTACCGAAATTTCGGCAGCATTTCCTCTATAATCGGACCAAACCAAAAATTTTCCCTGCAAAGAAAACAACCAAACCAGCCCAATCTCACATAGTTCTACCAATTTCACATCAAACTCACTTCAATTTCACTCCAATTCATCACAAAAACACATAAACTACTCCAAGTTCTTTAACCCTATCAAGCCTAAATCATGCTATTTCAAGTTTACCAACTAGGGATATTCAATAGAACATAACTTCCAATTGATATGTCGTATGAGAAAAGTGATTATATGGATAGAAACTATATTCTAAGGGCTAAAACTTTCATGAACAGCATTATGTCAAATTCTAACAAAAATCATTCCAAAATTGGTCCACAACCTAGTGTTTCATCAACCCAAATCTGCACAGGGTTGGTTTTCGGCCAAGTTCATGCTATTTCTGGGGTCAATCTACCAAGAGGCAGAGAATTGTGGTTACATGGTTTGAAAGTACGTTTATACGGCTACAACTTTCGTGAAGATCATCACTTAAAATTCCAACTAGAACAGATTCAAAATCAGCCCCCAAGTTGGCTCTTCATCAAAACTGTTTACGCAGAACCGAATTTTCAGCCAACTTTGCAAGCTTTCTGCGATTAATACACAATGAACCACCGGGCAAGCTTTATACCGTTTTAAAGCCCTATGAATCTAGTTTCTAAAACAACAAGAATCATTCAAATCCAAGTTATCTACACCAAGTTATGAAAGTTTTACTAAAACTGGTCCAGCATGACTGTTTTAAGTGTTCTTAAGTTCAAGCTTAAATCTTCAACCAAATCAAACTTAAATCATGTCATTTCAAGTCTAAATCACTATCTACAAGTCATAAAAGTCCATAAACCTCATATTCATGGAATAAAACTTCATATTTCATGGCCAAAATAAATCATACTCAACCCATAAAAACATAACTTAAAAGCTAAAATTATAATCTTTCACATGAAATTAGAAGAGAAAATTCAAGGGAATACCTCTAGATAGACAAGATTGTTGCTTAGGAGGAAGTTTCACTCAATTTCTATGGTTGAAAAATGATTAAATGGAAGTAAAAGATCCAAGAAAATTGAAAGAAAATGGAGAGAAAAAGGGAGAGAAGCAGCCGGCCACAATGAAGAAAAAAGAAAGAAAACTAAGCTAAATAAAAATGAAAAGAATTGGAGATAAATTGGAAAAAATAGTGGCCAATCAAAACAAGACAAAACCAAAGTAAGTCTTGACTTTCTTAACCATGGAAGACTCCACTTGGCACTAGGTAATTAGAAGTGATTTTCATTAGTTATCCTATAATTAATCTTGCAAGATGTACTAGGTATAACTCCTAAGGAAGAAGGTACAACACTTTGCTTATATATATATATATATATATATTTTTTTTTTCCAAAATTTCAGCCCCTCTCTTTTTTTTTTTTTCTAATGGACATGATAATATGAAATAAATGGTTTTGGCATGAATTTCTAGGGTGTTACAAACTGGATGTTTCATATTTGATTTCTTTGCATTTCTTCAATCCTAGCAAAATAGGATCACAAATCTCTCCAGCAAGCTGGACTTTTCATATTTTATTTTAATTTTATTTTTTAAGTCGAGTAGCCCCAACTTTTTTACTTTCATTATTGGAACTACGTTTGACCTGATTCCTTTCACCGAGATACATAAGCTGCTCCTAGAGAGCACGGTCACATTTTTCTACTTATTCACTTGTTTGTCTTTCATTTAGATGTTTGCCTTAGTTTGCACTTGTATTTATTTTCACATTGAGGTGAGTCAAAATTTGGTGTTGTCTACGTCTTTGTCTAAAATCTCTACGAGATTCTCGACAAAAAGGGACAAACTATAGATACCAAATTTTGACACACTGCTCGTTTTCTAACATTGGGGGACCTTTTCCTACTATTTGGAGTTAGATCCTGATTTTTGTGTAAAAATGAAATAGTTAGCAATTTTGGGGGCAAAATAGTAATTTTTTAATCATAAATATTCTTCATTAGTTTTGGGGGATTTAAATTCATTTTTTTGTACTTTTATACACATTTTTAAATTTTTGTGATTTTTTTTGGATTTAACTGATATTTTTCGTATATTTTGACAGTATATGGGCAAAGCAATCATTTCGCTTTCTGAACATTTTGCCATTTTTGGGTCCAAAATCCATTTTTAGGTTTTTTAAGCATGTTTTGAAGTTTTTCTAACCTTTTTGGGCTGAATTGATATTAATAAATTTGCTATTTATACTTTTCTTAATTTTTCTATTTTTTATGTTTCGGAAGAGAACATAGATTTTTTATTTTTTGTAGGGGTAAAGTTGTTGTAGACACCAAATTTTGACACACCGTTTATACAAAGGATGTATTTTACTTCATTTCGGGGATATTTTTAATTTTCGAGGGCTAATTGCAATTTTTTGTATATATTGTGACTAAATAGTCGTATCAGGGGCAAAATAGTAATTTCACCATGTAAATATTATTTTATTTTAATTTATTTTTTAATACATAATTTTACTATTTTTATCATTATTTCTAATTTTAATGATTTTTCAGAAGTCATTTAGTATTTATTTAAAATTTTAGTATTTTTTAACTTAATGGCACATTTCCCAATGCACTCTTTTTATGAGAATTTTCAAGTGAAAATTTTATATGCACATTTTATATATTCATAAATTTTTTGTATAAATTTCATAATTTTTAGAGATCGTTTGGTATTTATTTCAATATTTTATCTTTTTTCTATTAATAGCACGTTTTTCAATGTTATATTAATTTTGAACTTTACGGTGAATTTCATTTATTTATTCCTATAATGCTAAATTCTAGTATTTTCTTATTAATTTTAGGGAGTCCAAGTGTCTATTTATTTTATTTTTATTTCATTTGTTTTTTCTTTATTTTCCTTACAAATTTCTTCTCTTTATTAAAAAAAAAAAAAGAGCCAAACAGCAGCAACGTTGATTGCTGCTGTTTGCTCACTGCAATGGCTGCTAGTAGCCATACTTTCTCCCTCACAAAACACCATCATTTGACAGCCATCCTAACACCACCAACTTCACCCTCTAGCCCCTATAATCACCTTTATCAAACTTGCACTCAATCCACCAGATTTTAGGGGATTGGTTTGTATCTTTCTTCACTCATCATCATCTCCTTCTCTCAAAAAATACTCCACCTGATCAGCACATTCATTCACTCTTCCATTCCTCACTTGCACCTGCACCACACCATCTCACAATTCCCTCCTCTCTCTCGGCTCTCTCACAACACACACATCACACACTACAACTCTCAGCTCCCTCACTACAACTCTCACCACACAGACCTCACAAAACACACATTCATTCTACACTAGCACCATTCTCTTTCGGCTCTTCTCACTTGCACACTCATTCACTACACTCACTTACACAAGCACACAGCTCACACCATCTCTGCAAAAACACTACACACATTAGAGCACCCACGCACACAATCCTTCTCTTTAGCTTTCCATTGCACACACTTCTGCATACACCACATTCACGCACATCACAAACACACCACAGCCCTCATACCACTCTTTCAATCTCTAGCTCTCTTGCACTCTCTCTCGGTTCTCTTGCACAAACACACACTACACCACTAGTCACAAGCTCACTCACCCACAGCACCACATTTCTTCTTCACCTGCACACACAAGCACACACCCATAGTCGCAAGCACACACACATCACGCCAATTTCAATGCACACACGGACACACAGTAGCAAGCACACACACACATCACACCCAAAATTCACATACACAACCACCCACAGCCCTTTGAACTCCACCCTCCACCACAGCCTCTGATCACTATCCAATGCCCACAAAAAAGAATCCCATCCATTAGCCCTAAAATCATCTAATTACCAACCCAATAGAATCACCTCCTCCACCACCAGTCACCAGATAAGACCCAAGCCAGCCCTGAATCCCTTTCACCACTAGCTTAGTCACCGCCTCCATCACCTGCAAAGAAAATAATAAACACTCAAACAGCCTTGCGCTACCACTAGCATACCACATCGCCACTGTTGCACCGCTGGACTGCCACTGCCCAGCAACCCCATCATCTCACCACCATTGAATCCTCGTTCTCTCAGTTGACAGGTAAAACTTTGGTCCATCTCCAACATGTATGTGTGTATATGTTTGGTAGAGCTTTTAATCATAGAAGTTTTGTTTAGATGCTATTTTGATTTGTGATGAAGAATTGAAGGTTTGATTTGCGGAATCATGTTTCTTTGAATAATCTATGAGTATAAGAAGTTGATTTGAGTGTAGAGGAGAGGGAGATTAGAGAAGAGGGGAAATGGCGAAGAAGAAGGAAAAGAAAAAAGAGAGAAAGAGGCAAAAGAAAGAAAAGAGAGATAAAGAGAGAGGCAGTGAGAGAGAGGAGAGAGAGAGACAGAGATATGGGAAAGAAAGGGAGATAAAGAGGGGAACAGAGGAAGAAAGGAAAAAGAGAGAAAAGAAGAAGAATGAAAAAAAAGGGAGAGAAACGGTGAAGAAGAAGGAAAAGAAAAAAGAGAGAAATAAGGAAAAAGAAAGAAAGAGAGAAAAGAAAAAAACGGGGAAAGAAAGAAAAAAAGAAAAAAAAGAAAGAAAGAAAGAAAATAGGGAACAGAAAAAAAAAGAGAAAGAAAAGAGGGAAATAGAAAAAAAGAAAGAAAAAAAAGGGAAATTGGAATTTTGTGAAAAGAAAAATCGGTTGGCGGGTTTGTTTATGTCTAATTTTTTAGTTAATTTTAGTCTTTTGCTTAATTTCTTCATTTTTATTTATTTAGTTTATTTCATTCATTATTTACTTAATTGTCTACCTTTTTTAAGATTTGTTTAATTTGGTTAAATATGGCCATTGATTGAGTATTTGATTTACCTAATTAGGATAGTGTAGTTGTTAATTTAGTTTAACTTAGTCTAAGATTTTTGTTAGTCATTTCATTATAGTATAAGTATTTATCGATTGGCCCCTAAATGTTTAGTAATTTTGTAATTAAGTCCCCTAGTTTGCTAGAAATTACAATTTGGCCCTTTAAGATTTCTAGAATTACATTTTTACCCCTTTGATGTTGCTGAAAATTACAAATTGGTGTTTAATACTTGTTGGAATTGACAAATTGGGGCTTATTGTTGCTGTAAAGTTCATTTTTATCCTTGAATATTGCTGGAAATTGCAATTTAGTTCTTAAGTTTGTTGGAATTTCATTTTTGATCCTCAAATGTTACTGAAAATTTGATTTTGACCCTCCCTAGTTGCTGGAGTTTTTACTTAGTCCCTTTAAGCTTAGCTGGAAATTATGATTTTGTCATTGTGTTCGCTGGAAATTATGTTTTGGCCCTAGAATATTGCTGAAAATTGCATTTTTACTCCCCATACTTAACTAGGAAAATTTTCAATTTAGCCCAAATACTTGCTGTATTTTTTTAAGCCCTAAACCTTGCTGGAATTTGTGTTCTTGCCCTCTATGTTTATTATAAATTGCATTTTTTTACCTTTTTAAGTATTGCTGGAAATTATCTTTGCCCTCATACTTGCTGAAATTTACATTTTTTACTCCCTAGGCTTGTTGGAATTTTTGTTTTGTCCCTTAGTTGCTGGAATTTACATTCTCTCCCTAGGATATTGCCCTATTTACATTTTACCTCACAAATTATTGGGATTTACTTTTATTGCCTTATTTATTTAAATAGTGGTATTTTTGACATGTTTGTTCATTTTATTAGCAATTTATACCGAATCTTCGAATGGGAGGTACCCCTATTATCCTTTCAATGTCTCTTTATGTGCTCCTACGTGCTGCTATGTGTTTCCTATGTGTTTTTTTTATGTATTTCTTTGTGTTTATTATTTTTATTCATGTGTGAGCATTTATTTATGTCATGTTATTTATTTGAATTTAATTTTAATTATTCAAAGAAATGTAATAGATAGATGATATTCTATTTAGTAAAAATTTTGTATTTAGATAGTTAATGTAATAGATAGTTTATATTTTCATCTATTTAACAAAAGCTTATGTATTTTAGATAGAAAATGTAATAGATAGGTTAGATAGGTCATCTCTTATCTTTTTCCATTTTAGATTGTAATTAGGCTTTCCTCGGTGTAATAGTTAGGGCTTTTATGTGCTATGTGTGCTATGTGCTTATGTGTTTTACTTCGCTTTCCATAGGACTTTGCATCTAGAATATCATGCTTATGTGCTATGTGCTCCTATGTGCTATTATATGCTTATATGTGATTATTGCTTTAATTATGTTTTTATTTATTTACTTGCTTTATTATGATATATGTATATCGTTGCACTACACTAGTCCAATGCTAGTTGTGGTTAATTCGGTTTCTTCGCTAGTCCAACACTAGCGAGGAATTTCTAGAAAATGGGCTAGTCCAATGCTAGACCCTTAGGTCATATTAGTATTAAATCACTTCTCGTGTGCATTTACATATCATTTCACACACATTTTCTCTTTTTCAAGGCCTTTTTCCATTTTTGCATGGTTTTTATGTATTATTATTCTTATTATCTATTTTTACATATATTCAGTGCTTGACATTTAGGTTACATTTCACATAGAATCTTAGGTCATTTGTGTGATTTTGACTAGAAATAGTCATCTACTTACGTGGGAAGCAGGTGGATCAACAAGCCGTTCCCCCCTCCGTGAGTAGGAATAGTTAGTCACGAGTTTATTAGTCCCCTGTACCCGTTATGTTGCATCCCCACTTTCTTTGTTCACTTACTATCTATATTACTATTTTCCTTTTCTTTTTGCATTCCATTTTGCATCTACACTCGTGACTCCATCAAGGTCTAGATTCGGGTTTCACGATTAATGCGATAATCCCGACCAAACCTCAATGGAACATTTTGTCCCTTAATGATATTTATTTTTTAGGTCTAGGTTTGCATCCATATAGTTACATCCAAATGTGATAAAATCTTAGGGTTATATTAGGAAATTTGGACTAAACCTCGCAACTAGTTTCGGCTAGATTGAAAGGGTGCCTTAGGTATAAACCTTTGCCTTCCCTTTCTTCAACTGTGAATCCCGAGCCTTTTTCTCTTGTTTTCAAAGACCTGGGGTCATCTAAAAGGGTTTTTCACTTATCTTTATAAAAAATGTTTCTCTAAACAAAGGTTTTGGTTTTTGTTAAACCATTTTTCCGGTGACTTGGTACACCAAAAACTCAATACCAAGTGGTGACTCCGTTTTTCATAAAAACCCTTTTTAGACTCTATTTTTCGAGCCCAAAATCCTCGTATTTTCAAAGTCCCATTTTAGGCTCTTTTCTTTTCATTTTGTTTTTTTTAATAAAGCATTTTTCAAAAATTACATCTTTGTCAAGTCACACCCTTTTTCCACCTACTTTTTCTTTTTTCCAAAATAAAACATTTTTCAAAAAAAATCATTTTTTACAAAATCTACACTCTTTTTCCAAATAACAAATCTTTTTCTGTCTTCGGAAAAAATGGGGCGCGACAGCTGGCGACTCCACTAGAGATCACTAGTGAGTCCGAGCACTAGGTTTAGTCATCTTTTTCCTTCTCTAACCTTTTCATTTTATCTCAATTGGATGTTTAGGATTGCATTTTTTCTTGTTTGGGATTTTTCTTTGTATTTTTACATGCACCTTCGTCTCTCGCTTCTGTGTAATGTATGGTTTATCTGTTTGTGATGTATATTTGTGTTGCGTTTGCATTTGGCGAAGGGTTCAGTCACCCTTAAAGCCTTTCGCGTGTTTAACAGTGTTATTCCCTCCTCTCAAAGGAGTACCATCATACGTGCATACGATTATTTTAACCCTTTTTCTCTTTTTGGTGGTTGTCGCCCACTCATCCCTAATTAGGATTAGGATTGATCTACTTAGACATGTGAGCCGGCATGATGTGCACATAACTATGTTTGGGAGATCACCCGAACTCTCAGCTGAAGTCTATAAGTCTAGAGATTTGCGCTTTAAGAATAGATTCACTTGGACATGTGGTCGAGGCACGATGTGCACGTAGCAGTGCCCGAGGGATCACTTGAGCCACCAACCGAGCTTTGGGATTGATGACCCTTACCCTTGGGTCTGAAGGCTTGGGAACGACAGCCTAATCGAGTCTAGATGCATTAGAAAACCCAACCTTATGCATCCATATAGAATAAGCCTAGGATAGAGTTGGCCTTACCCTATCAGGTACCCCAAGCACGAGAGGAGGGAATCCACCCCTTTATATTTCTTCTATTGTACTATTTATTGCTATTTGCTTTATTAATGTGTTATGTGATATTTGTTGAAAAACTAACCCATTCTCTTTTGTTTTTTTTATTGCATTCACAGCCGTAGAATAAAGAGCTTTGGCATGGTGATCTTGTAGGAAGCTGACCCACTTTGACATGTTCATATTTTTCATCTTACAAGTTCGTTTCTTTCGAGAAAAATAGATATATGGCATCTATAAGTTTTTCACAAATTTCATTTTTTTGCAAACCAAAAGTACCAGAGGGTTCAATAATGGTAATTTTTATAAATCTCAAAAAATTTTGATTTCGGTTTGTATGTATCGCGTTCAAGTTGCAAACTCAAATTTTTATTTTAAGCCATTTTCTATTGTACATTCCTATTTTGTAATCAAATGTATAAATTTGAAGTCATTAATCTTTTATACAGTTCGGGGTCCATTTTTCTCAAAGCAATTATGCATTATAGATAATTTTTTTTTACATTATCGTTTCAAAATTTTGCATATTTTATCCTACTTTAATAAACTGGCATCATGCATTAACCCTAGAAGGGGATGCCATCTAGGGAACCCCATTTTAGGAATAAGCTAACATTGTTTCTTGTGGGTATATAACCCTTTTATGGGAATTGCACATCTAAATTTTTGTAAAACTTGAAAAGTAGGGCATATAAGTAAGGTATCTGATATGGGTGGCATGCTTCAGATGGACAGTCCACACCAGATGTTAGTAGTTCCACCTGGAGTCAGAAAATGGCCGACATTTCTTTCCTCTGGTGAAATCAATCAAGTGGCAGCTTTCCTAGGGCCGATTCGTGATTTTAAAGATATAGAGGCAAATGGACACTTGGTGGAAGCTTTGGTTCACTTATGGGACTGTAGTTGCTCAACATTCAAGATCAGAGATCGAAAGATGACTATTACTATTGAAGAGGTGTCCAATTTGCTAAATTTGCCAACGAAACATACATCAATAGTGTTTCCAATGGCTTCGGGAAAGGTCGAGTTTTGTCATTTTACTGGGTTAAAAGAATCTGTGATGCAAGGGTCAGATCAAAGCATAGATGTAAAATTTGTATTTGATTGGTTTGCAGCAAAGGATGGATTTGACAGACACGTTGAAGACTTTTCATTTCCATCTAGTTTGACGTGGGAGCATAAGAGGCCATTGGTAGATGGATTCTTAATGGCCGGCATCTATCATTTTCCCAGGAGGGACAAGAAGATAGGCTTCAAGATCACTAAGCTCATAACTGATTTATTCTTCGGTATTGGAGGCCAAAAAACTTCTATAGTACCAACAGTATTGGCAGATATATTTGTTTCATGCACGAATTGTCAAAGACGGAAAAATTTCTTTCATGGGTCAAATCGGATCCTGTATATATGGGCTATGGAACTGATACGAATCCTGTGGCCATGATTCCTATCATTCAAGCTTCACCAACGGATTTTATCATTCTGTGCAAATTGGAGGTTTTAAAGTGTTCAAGGCATGACAACGGAGCAAGGGAGATGGCTGATTTAGCATCCACTCAAGGGGCCAAAGGCTGGTGGTCACGTTTAAGGTCGAAAGTACGAGGTAGAATTTTCAAAGGACAAGACCAGAAGCCAGTTGCTGACGTTGTGATGGAGGCCGCACCTAAGGCCGGCCCGCGGCCTTCCCCACGACCTGGATCAGAATGCGTGCCAAGGCCGGAATTGCTTCTGACCAAGGCCGCCCCGCGGCCTTGCCCGCGGCCTTCGTCCGTAGCTTGGAATTTTAATTGTTTTAATTAGTTTTAGTTTAATTTTTTAGGTTTTATTTAATTAAAATTTTCCATATTTAGTTTTAGGGTTTGTACTGCCTATATAAGGCTAACTATCAGTCGTTTATTATTTTAAGTTAATGTTGAATTATGATTTGAAATCAATGAATTGATTTTCTCCCTTTGAGGGATCTCGTTAGTTCTTGCGATGAGAACTATCTTTGCCTTTTCAAGAGTGATTCTTGTTAGGTTTTCCTATACCTTAAGTTCTAGTCAACAGGTTTGATTAGGGTTTAGGTTTTCTTCTTGTTAGATTCAAACGGTTTCATTCCACGGGGTTGGATTGGGGTCGAGTGATTCAATGAGAGTTTGTATTATTTGATAATTTGATTCAGATCTGCGGGAAGGTTTGAGTTAGATTATCACGCCTGATCTTCAAGACGGTCCTTTGAGGAATGTTCCTGTGACACACGAAAAGGGAGACCAACCCAGATCGTGTCAGGAACATTTCAAGAGGCGCTCACCCATCCCTGATAGTTTGCCATTGGTCGGATATAACTGGATTGTCACTCACCATAGGAAGGTTGATAAGAACGACAGACTGATGAACACATCTGAATATTTGGGTTTCTTGGAGACATTGCCAGACCAAAGAGTTAGATGGGTATTAGATTAGACCGATTGCCTTAAGCCAGCTTTACGTACAAAGTCATCAGACTTCATACCATTGTTGGGGACTCAGGGCATTGTTGCTTACACACCAAAAAGGTTTCTCAGACAACTTGGACGTGTTCAAGGCCTACCACCCACACCCGAACTAGCCAATTTCAGCATCAGCTTGGATAAAAGAATTTGTCTGAATCTTGTTCCAATAAAGACCCAAATCACTTATGCTTGGGGCACATTATCCGATGATAACAGCATTGTCAATGACCCACAGTCCAAGCAAATGGGTTTGGTCATTCCTCAGTACAAAGATTGGTTTCGAAATCTCAAAGAGAACAGATTGCAAGTGGCATCGTCCAAGGAAGTAAGAAAATTGATGGCTATCATCGAGGCAAAAGATAAAGAAAACCTGTAACTAAGACAATCTATAGAGCTGAACAAGAAAATGGCAGAACGAAACAAAGAGCTGTACGAGTAGTCAAGAAAGAAGAATTAAGAGTTAAAAAGGAAATGCAGTGAATTGTATGATGAAGCAGAACGCATGAAAAATCCCTACTTTAGAGAATCAAAAGATGCTATGATAGATAGGTTAAAGAAGTTTAATGACCTTGCACACAGTCGTCTTCGAGAGATGATTTAAACAGTGCATTTTAAATTTTAGCTTTATCAATGAAAATGGTTTGTTCTTATTCAAAAGCACAAGCTCGGTAAACAGGCCCCACTTTAACAGTGTTACATTATGTTAGGCCTACCCTTGGCATAATAAGGGCACCCTCTAGGACATGCATCCGAATCATTTATATACTTGCTAATTTTAGTCTTTTTCTTTTTCTTTTTCTTTTTCTTTGTGATAATAAAATTGACAGCGACAATGACGATGCGACAACTAAATCTTCTTTCTTTCTAATGTACATTTCAGGTACTTATAAAACGTAACTTCCTTTCACCGAAGCTCCATTCGTACGCGGTCCCGTACTAGACAGCTACATATAAACATGAGTGTTCCCGTTGAATCATTCGAAGGATCTGTTGGAAATCAATCTTCGGAATTAACAACATTAAGGGCTCAGATGGATGAGATGTTGACTAAAATGAATAATATGACCCATGAAGTGTCTTCTCATAGCCAAATTATTGCTCACTTTATCAGTAACATGAGCAACAACGGCTCTACTTCTGCTATACCCGTCACTCGGGAACTTCCGTAACCCCAATCTTATGTGAGTGGAAATGCCCCAAATGCAAACAACAATGTCTCAGCTATTCCAGTGCAAACTCCACTCCTCTACACCCAAAATACCCAAATGCCTCCTCCATCTCCAAATACTCAAAACCCTCAAATACTCGCTCCAATCCCACACAGCCCTAGACACACCCAAAATATTCTGAACCAACCCCAATACACCCAACAAGCCAACCATTTTCCTCTAAACACTCAACCACCACCGATCCTCAATACAGATCAGTTCGTGCTAGACCCTGGGTATCAAGTTGGAGTGGACCTAGAGCCTTATAATAGAGATGAGAATCCAAATATGATAGAAAAAGCCCTGTTGCAAAGATTAGATAGGTTTGATGACTTCATCAAAGAAAGCCAATGATTGGATTAGTACAGCGGTTTGAACTATGATGATTTCTGTATGTTTCCTGATACTCAGCTACCTCTAAAGTTCAAGGTATCAGAATTTTCTAAATACAACGGTGCTGGGCAACCCCGTAGAGCGCCTTAAGATGTTCTGCAACAAGTTAGGCAAACCGACCGGGATGAGAAATTGCCAATGAGGTTATTTGGGGAGAGTTTGAAGAAGGATGCATTAGAATGGTATTTAGAATTGGATTTTTCAAAGATCCGAAGCTGGACTAACCTCTCCCGAGCATTCATCAAACAATATGAGTTCAACTATGATTTGGTATCGGATAGATTTTCCTTGGTAGAATTGAAGAAAAAACCTTCAGAAAGTTAGGTAGCTTATGGGCAGCGTTGGCGGAGTGTGACAGCTAAAGTAAATCCGCCAATTGATGAGAATGAAATGGTAAAATTATTTATCGATACCCAAGATCTGCCTTACTACCAGGCCATCGTAGGCTTAATTGGAAAGACCTTTGCCCAGGTTATTGAGTAGGCAAAAGCTATCGAAAGAGGGGTAAAGAAAGGAAAGGTAGTGGACATGGCTGCTATGAAGATGCAAGTTGAATCATTATAAAATGGTAACAATATGAAGAATGCATTTGGGAAAAAGCCTGAGAAAAGAGAAGAGGAAATATCTTTTGTAATAAACCAAGGCCCAAATTCGAACCCCAGGTTCCAAAACAAGCCAAATTATCATTCTCAATACCCACGATACCCTTAGTCGGCACATCCATTACCTATTTATCCCTAGTACCCTCAACTTGTTTTTAACACCCAAGTCCAACCAACAAATGCCTAATCATTTTACCCAAATATCCAACCCATGTTCCAAAACCCTCAACCCACACAAAATAACTTTCGCCCACCCATATAGAACTGCCTGAGGCCTACTTACCCAAACAATTATACTTTAACCAAGAAGCCTCAAAATACAACAGGTCTGGCGACCCTCCACAGAGACAACCTAGGGCTTTCACTCCCCTTGGTCGTCCTTTGGACCAGATATATGGCCAATTGAGAGCAGCGGGCAAGATTGGCACAATACCACAGAAAACTTTTCTTAACGGGTTACCCCACGACTATGATTATGAAGCCATCTGTGCTTACCATTCAAGAGGTTGGGAGCACCCCACAGCTAACTGTTGAGTTTTAAAGTACAAGATTCAGGACATGATTAACCATGGAGAGATAGTATTGAGGAGAGGGAGAGGACAGGCACCAAATATGGATAACAATCCTTTGCCTCATCATGGATCTACTGTTGGGATAATTATTTGGATGAAGATTTTGATGACCCTTCTGAGATCATAGTTGCAATTGAAGAGATAGTGGGTGTTACTGATGGGGATGACAAGTGAGCTAGAATGATGTTATCAAGAAAGAATTTATGAGTCAGTATATGGATGATATTTTGCCGGAAAGTTGGCATTATCTGTACCCCAACCAAAAGAACCGATTATGTTAGAAGAAGTACTGTCAGCCACCAACTCATCAAGCCAGCCATTTGTCCTAGATGTTTCACCATTTGAGTTGGAAATTTGAAACCAGAAATCATTGATGTGCCAGAACAAATGCCAGTTGAAGATCTACAGAGAGTGTCTCTGCAATTATGAGATCTGGGAAAGTGATTGCTGAACCAGAGATTGTTATTCCAGCTAAGGGAAAGGAGAGCACCCTACCCCCCAAACGCCAGTGAATGAGAAAGAAGCTGAAGAATTTTTGAGGATTTTGAAAAAAAGTGAGTACATGGTGGTGGAGCAGTTGAGTTGCATGCCAGCACAAATTTTAATTTTAAATCTTTTATTAACATCTAAAGTGCATCGAAAGGCTTTTTTAAAAGTTTTGAATGAGTCTTACGTTCCTAAAGACATTCCTACTAAGAAGTTAGCCAGGATAGTAGGAAATGTTTTGGCATCTAATCAGAGTGCCTTTTCTGAGGACGAGTTGACTCCTGAGGGAAAGGGCATAACAAGGCTTTATACATTTCCGTGAAGTGCAATGAAAAATACTTGCCCAAAGTTTTGATTGATAACGGGTCAACATTGAACATCTGCCCATGGAACACTTTGCAAAAGTTAGGATATTTACAGTCGCAAGTTTGCCAGTCACTGACCGTTGTTAGAGGATTTGATGGTTCAAGAAAGAAGACTATGGGAGAGATTGATTTGGTGCTCGAGATGGGTCCAGCTCAATATCAGGTTACCTACCAGGTTATGGACTTTCCCGGGATATACAATGTTTTGTTAGGGCAGCCATGGATTCATTCTTCGAGTCAATGCCGTCATCTTCTGTATCAAATGGTAAAATTCATTATGGATGATAACTGATTACTATTTTTGCTAAGAATGAATTGCACCATGATGGTAAATTGCAAGGGTATTCTGAAAAAGCAAAGGATGAGTCATCACTTGATCGGGGATTCCGGTGCTTCAAGATGTTATATTGTTAACTGGATTCCAGAAAGGAAAGCCACCTGTTGAGCCATTATTGCCTAATGCCAGTAGCATAATAGCTAAGGAGTTGATTAGGGTAGAACTACCAGCCAGGGAAGGGGCATTGAAAAAGATGTGCAAGGAATTAGCAGAACCTATTCCAGCTGCTTGAACAGAAAAACATACTTTGGGATTGGTTGTTACCTCAACTTGGTAAGGATTTAAAAGAGATGAGAGAGAAGAAGAGAGCTGAAAAAGGAAGGAGAGCAGGTTCCACTCTATATTCCCCCACTATATCACAGTTCTCAAGGTCATCCAAGGATCATTATTTCTGAAATATGTAATGAGGACTATGATATTGAAGAAGGGGGCAAGCTGTCTCTTTATTGGACATGACTGTACAGAAGGGATCGTCTGATACTGCTGAACTTGAGGAAATCGAGAAAGAATCATTGAACAATTGGAAAATCTGATTATCTCCCTGTTCGGAGGGAGTTTTCGGTAAATTTAGGAATTGTCTTTTGTTCAAAATTCATTTCTAGATGGAGGCCATGAATGAATTTCTTTCTCAATGTTTGTTTTGGTGTTAAGTTCTGACTTTCTTGCATTAGGTTTTGAAAGAAACTATTCTCAATTTCTTTTGTATATCGAGAAAATTTTTTTGTCAAAATCTTGAAATGGTTTTTATCTTTTCTCAAATGCTAATGCTAAGCTTATGATTATAAACATCTTCTTTGAAAAATACAAGCTTTATTCAATAAATTGGAAAGTTATTTATTTATGTTTCATTATTTATGTTTGCATATTTTGTTTTATTTTAGATGGTCGAAAATAACTACTGTGATCCTTTGAATGTCACTTTGTTTGAAACTGATAAGTTGAACTTCGATATTGTTTAAAGTTCTGAAATAATGCAAACCGTTGATGAAGAGTGAGAGCGATATCGAAGAAGATTATAACTCCTGTACTTAAGAATCTTGAACAATACGAAGAAGAACCCAAGCCTAACTTGGCAGAAAACAAAAATTATCAATATTGACATTAAGACAAAGTTAAAAGAAGTTAAAATCAGTGTTCATTTAACAAGAGGCAAAGAAAGAGATGATTGAATTTCTCACACTGTTTCAGGATGTATTCGCATGGTCCTATGATGATATGCCTGGGATTTGCACAGACATAGTAGTTCACAGATTGCCACAGGATCCAACTTTCCTCTAGTAAAGCAGAAAACCTCACAAATTTAAACTAGAAATGAGCCTCAACAATTAAAGAGCAGATAGTCCAGCAATTCAATACCCAAATCATTATTGTGTATCATTATCCTATTTGGCTATCGAACATGGTTTCGGTTCCCAAAAAGTCAGGAGAAGTGCGAGGTTTGTGTGGATTACCGAGATTTAAACAAAGCCAATCCAAAAGATGATTTTTCTTTGCCTAACATTCACATCCTATTGGACAATACTGCCTGGACATGAAATTGGTTCATTTATTGATTATTTTGCTAGATATCATCAACTTTTGGTCACAGAGGAAGATAGGAAAAAGATAGCATTCATGACTGCTGTGGGGAACATTCTGTTACAGAGTTATGCCCTTCGGATTGGAAAAAATGCTGGGGCTACCTATTAAAGGACTATGGACTATGCTGTTTCACGACATGATACACAAGGAGATAGAAGTTTACATGGATGACATTATAGTCAAGTCAAAAGAGCTGAGGATCACTTGGTAGATTTGAGAAAGTTGTGTTGAAAGATTAAGAAGATATAATCTGAAATTGAATACCGCAAAATGTGCTTTCGGGTCTCCTGCTGGCAAGTTACTGGGTTCATTGTTAGTAAGAAGGGTATTGAGATAGATCCCACCAAGATAAAGGGTATACGGGAAATATCAATCCCAAAGACACAGAAAGATGTGAAGAGTTTCTTAGGGAGCTTAATTTCATTGGCAAGATTTATTGCTCAATTGACTCTCACTTGTGAGCCCCTATGTTAAGTTGCTAAGAAAGAATGCCCCAATGACTGGAATGGCGATTGTTAGCGGGGCTTTTGATAAAATTAAAGATTATCTGTGAATCCTCCTGTTTTAGTTTTGTCAAAGCCAGGTCGACCACTTGTCATGTATCTCTCAGTGTTAGATGGAACGATGGGTTGTGTTCTCGGTTAGCATGATAATTCAGGCAAAAAAGAGCAGGCAATCTATCATCTGAGCAAAAAATTTACTGCCTATGAGACAAATTATTCGTTTTAGGAAAGATTGTGTTGTGCATTGGGTTGGACTGCTCAAATATTGAGACATTATCTCCTTGACCATACTACCTATCTCATATCTCGATCAGATCCGTTGAGGTACTAGCTTGAGAAGTCAATGCCCACTG
>JAMWEH010001385.1:0-20275 GCA_024721245.1 Mitragyna speciosa | reverse complement strand
GTATTGAGGACATTAGAATTAACTTCTAGACTGATGCTGACAAATTTTTTGTTAAAATGATTTTTTGGAACTTTTGCATAGTCTATATTGTTTAGTTCTTGAGCTATGAGGGATCCATGAAGTGTTGAAAAAATATGCCAACTGTAATAAGAGAAAACCTTTTCGGGGTTATGCCAGTTGACTTGATTAAATATATATGGGTACTAGACAAAATCTATTCAAATTTTGACTATGTAAAACTAATTTTTAGTTAAGTACAGAAAGTTATTAATGATGTATGGGACTGATGTTATTGATAAATGGTACTAACTTGCATTTTTGTACTTAGTTAAAAAAAAAATTCTTCATTTGTACTTGACACACAAAATATCTTCTTTTCTAGAGAAAATTTTTTGTTCCACCGGATGACACACACACACAGTTATATTTTAAATAAAAAGTAAAGGATATGGAAACAATATATGGTTGTGGATGCTCATATTGTTTTACTCATCTGACATGAAGTCTGACACTATTATAAAAAATATTGGAAAATGAGAAACTAACCAGCCATTGGTTGCTACTCCTGTGGTGACCCGAAATTGCTTACCCCCTTCAAATTGTAAACTGGATCACATGATCCAATTTGGGATTGTTTACCATCTTGATCGCTGTTTTTGGCGTTTAAAGTCCAAAGGAGAGATGGAACCTACAAAAAATTAGGTATTGAAGACGTAAAGAGTTTGAAAGTAGCCAAAAATTCTACTTTCACTCTAAACTGAAAAAATATACGATCTCAAAATAATGTGTTTTCGGCTCATTGAATTTCGTTCCTTTGTAATGGTCCAAAGAAGTTGACTTTTAACATTCTGTATTGCAGGGTAGGTGGCGTTCCTGTGTTCTGAAATTTGTTCCATGATCTGGAATGATCCGCGACTCTGGTAACCTTTACTCCTTTCCATCGAATATTGAAAGGTTAACTCTAAAGATGTAAGGAACAATGATGCAACTGCTGTTTTGGTTTGTGAGCTGTTGCAGAAGAACTCACAATTGAGACTGAGTGCTCAGGTATTAAATCAAAAATTAAATTGGCTGGGTAATTCAATTTTAATTTAATTAAAGTTAAAGATAAAGAATACACTGTGTTCCTACCCTTCACAGAGATAATTGGGAAAGGGGAGACATTCAATCAAATAGTAAATTAGATACTGATTTATGTTTTTACTACAATGAAGATCAACAACAAAAAGGGCCTTAATCATTACTTCATGTTCCATAACTAACATTCCCTTGAGATGTTACTGTGTATTTTTCTTATCTTTCATCTTTCCTGATTCAAATTCAAACTGGTTATTACTCTTAACCATAACATGGAAAGGTTAAATTTAAAGATTTGAAGAACAATGATGCAACTACTGTTTTGGTTTATGAGCTTTTGCAGCTTTGTTAACGAACCACACAAAAAACTGAGTGGCATAGAGGGAGTATACTTTTAAACATGCCTTTGCGTTTTCCAACTTCGGAGAGAAAATTTTGTTGATTTCTTCTGAAAAATGCCAGATATAGGTCCTCTATTTTAAGCTTATTTCATTAATTCTAATATCTGCCAGTGAGTGCTTGATGTTTAATGCTGTTAAATATCTGCTGGTGTTTTCATAGCTCATAAACTTATATTTATTGTCTATATACATGTTTTTTTTTTTGTTTTTTGTCGCATGCCCGCCCCCGGGGGGGGGGGGGGGGTGGTTTGTTGTTGTCGTTTGGTTTAAGGCTGGGGTTGGAATTTTGGCTTTGCCTTTGGGTACGGGGTGTTAGAGATGAATTTTGAAGCACAAAGAACCTTTGATAAAATAGTTAAGGAATTAGTTGCAAAATTTTTGTGCACTGGCAGGCTCATTATGTCTATTGTTTGTCCTAAGTTTGTTCTTTCCATTGTTGACTGTGGAAGTACTGAAGTTGGCTTTTCTTTCGTACAGAAACTGCTTGGCGAAGTGAAGAGGAAAGAGAGCTGTGGTCCTTCAGGTATTAAGTAACATAAATTAGTTTTGGAAGGGACTCATTTAGAGCTACGATTTGAATTGGCGAAGTGAAGAGGAAAGAGAGTTGTGGTCCTTCAGCTATTAAGTAACATAAATTAGTTTTGAAAGGGACTCATTTAGAGCTACGATTTCAAATATCAAAATTTGACGATACTTTGAAAATATTCGCTAATTCTTTTTGCAATTGTGGTAGGCAGTTTCTTTTCTGGTAATTAATAGATTGAAATCTGTTCAACAGGGTAGTAGTTTGCCTTAGAATGAATATGCACTGTGGATGGTAAGATAAAGAAATACCAAAAAAAAATAAAAAATGATGAGAATGCAACTGTGAAAAGGATTTGAAAGTTTGTCACTTTTTCTTTTGCTGATAATGAGAGTGAGCTTTGAATGCACACATTGCCCTGCTGGTTCATGATTTGTACTTGTATTATCTTGTCATAGTTTGATCATTTTGCACAGTGAAAAAAAAAAACGAAAAAAACCTAAAAAATGGTGTGCACTTGTACTGTCTTTCTCTCTGCTTGTCTGTCTACCTCTCTCTGTGGTATAACTTTCTTATCTTGTTTATTTGTTTGTACAAGGCTATCCCTTTGGGAATCTGTAAATTTGGTTTTTCAGATTGAGCTGTAATGCCAATTTTGAGTTTTGGCGGTTGAACAGTATGATTGAGCTCATGTTTAGGGAATGCCACTTCTGGTATGGGGTTAATTCCGTATCGATGGTTGCATTACAAGAGTATGTTAATTAATTAAGCTTATTCAAATGACTTTCTTGAGTTTTGTTCTGATGGAAATAATGCTAATTGAACACATTTTCCTTTCAACTGTCGGGCCTGAAGGTTAATCTATATTGTATGGTCTATACTGATTTTTGATTTTTGGTCTTACAATTTCCTTTGGCTTGATTAAAAAAAAAAAGTTCCTTTTGGCAGTAATAGATACTGCAACTTTATCGGGGCGAGCTCTAAATACCTATCTTCACTGACACAAAGATATGTTTTTTTTTTTTTTTTTTGCAATTGGCAAAGGTCCTTTTAGACATTTGTCATGTGAAAAGTATACAATAAATATTTCAAAATCAACTTCCTAGTGGTAACTTCTCCCCGATTAATTTGGTGTCATTCCGGACTGAGTGCCGTATCCAGAATTTTTCTTGTAGATTTCATCTTTAATTTTCCAACGCATCTTGGAGCGTGCCTTGTTGGTTTTTTGTATGATTGCTGTAGGGTTCTTCCCTCCGCGCGGAAGACATGTTATCCTGTGTGCTTGAGCATTTGATTGGAAAGGCTGCTGTTGCTGGCATGTAGTTGTTTCCGTGATGGCTTCTGTATATATTTGCTGACAAGTGGCTTTGCTGATCTGGCAGCTGTTCCTATTAGTTTTGGCAGTGTGCCAGTGACCCTGCAAACACGTACTCACGGTATTTGTTTAACTAGTGGTTTGTCAAAACTAAGGTAAGAAATTGTTCTTATTGTATTGATGTACTTTTTAACAATCACTGAAAACAAGTTAGATTTCGGCTTGTTTGTTCTCTTCAACATTCATTCTTTAATTACCCTTGGCTACCAACAGAGAAGAAAATTGATGCACTATTTATCAATCGGTACAACTGTTTTGTATTATTAGACGACAAATTTGATAATGCGTTCTTTGTTTTGAAACGGTTGTCATGGAGACTGAAAGGATATATGCACTCCTTTTGTTGCTTATATAGGCCTCCAAAAATCAACGACGGCTGTTTCTTAAGCTTTGCATGTAATATGACTGCGATGTCCATTCCTGTGTTTCACTAAACAATGTACATCTTTACGATGCTAACCTACGGTAGTTGCTCGAATAAATGTTTACATGATGCAGTATTATATACTTTCAATGAGTCTTCCAAAAAAAAAAAAAGATTAGAAAGGAAAAAAAAAAAAAAAACAGTTGATGTGTCAGTGAACAGCGGTTACTGGCATAAAATGGAGTCTCCATATGACAATTTGTTTTGGTTTTTCTTTTTTTCAATGGACCCGTTCTGCCTGAGTCAAAATCCTAAAGAAATGATTAATTCAAGCTCCGTATTGAATCTAACCGTTGGTTCTCCAGCCGTTGTATCCTGGAAATCGCAAGTCGCAACTTTCCACAATCCCACTGGGCCACCACCCACAAATTCAAAATTCAAAACTCAAACAAGAGCCGTTGCTTTCAAAACTCCTCACTCTGTCACTCTCTCTCACACATTCACACACTCTCTCTCTCCCCAACCTGCAAAAGTACCTTTATATAATTTTCGCCCTCTTCCTCCACCATTTCTCCTCATTTTCCTCTCTCTCACTCTATAACTTCTCTCATCTCTCTCAAACCCCCACCCGCCCCAAGTTCAAGGTCCTTTCTCTCTAGCCTTCGTTTTCCTTCATCTTCCCCTACAGAAAAAAATTAACCAAAGATGCGTGAAATTCTTCACATTCAAGGTGGCCAATGTGGCAACCAAATTGGGGCCAAGTTTTGGGAGGTTGTCTGTGCAGAGCACGGCATCGATGCCACAGGAAGGTACCAGGGTGATTCGGACCTTCAACTTGAGAGGGTAAACGTTTACTACAATGAGGCCAGCTGTGGCAGGTTTGTCCCTCGTGCTGTGCTCATGGATCTTGAGCCGGGAACCATGGACAGCGTCAGGTCTGGCCCTTATGGCCAGATCTTTCGCCCTGATAACTTTGTCTTCGGGCAATCAGGGGCTGGAAACAACTGGGCTAAAGGGCATTATACTGAGGGTGCCGAGTTGATTGACTCTGTTCTAGATGTTGTTCGCAAAGAAGCAGAAAATTGTGACTGCTTGCAAGGTATTTGCTTTAATTTCTCTAAACGCCTTCTGTTTTTATTTTCAATTTTACGAAGACAAAACTTTCTAATGAATTTTTGCTTATGGTGTTGGTTATGTATTGATGATTTGCAGGGTTTCAGGTATGCCATTCGTTAGGAGGAGGGACTGGATCTGGAATGGGGACCCTGTTGATTTCAAAGATTAGGGAGGAATATCCGGATAGGATGATGCTGACATTTTCTGTTTTCCCATCTCCAAAGGTTTCAGATACAGTTGTGGAGCCATACAATGCCACATTGTCTGTTCATCAGCTAGTGGAGAACGCTGATGAATGTATGGTTCTAGATAATGAGGCCTTGTATGACATTTGTTTCCGAACTCTCAAGCTTACAACTCCTAGCTGTAAGTCAGAATAGTATATTTTAGATTGCAAAGCTCTTTCTCGCTCTCCTTTGCTTTAGGCATATTATCTGCAATCTCATTATGCAGGCAGCCGCAGCTAATTTTTTTTGTTTGTGATTTGTGCTTTCTGTTGTTTCTGTTCATAATATGATACAGAACTTAGGAAACAGATTGGGATGCTGACTATGCTAAATTTGAGATAGTGATTGTCAGAAAAAATATAGTGTGATATAGCCATCGGCTACATATAATCTGCTGAAGCTACAGCAATGTTATTGTGATATATTTCACATATACTGGTGCCAATATCTGAAAATTATCTTTAAGTAGTTCTTTTCGTTGTGATATGATTGCTTGAAGTGGATGAGTTTTCTGCAGTATGTCTCATCAGTAAAGTATATATGGGAAAATGTCATGCTTCCTTTGTTATTTGTTTGATCAAATTTCTGCACATGGAGAAAGCTTCCTGACTGATTTTTCTCTCTGTTTCGCAACAGTTGGTGATCTTAATCACCTGATATCTGCAACCATGTCCGGGGTTACCTGTTGCCTTAGGTTTCCAGGTCAGCTTAACTCTGACCTTCGAAAACTTGCTGTCAATCTCATTCCATTCCCTCGCCTCCACTTCTTCATGGTGGGATTTGCTCCTCTTACATCTCGAGGGTCCCAACAATACCGGGCACTGACTGTTCCTGAGCTGACTCAACAAATGTGGGATGCAAAGAATATGATGTGTGCTGCTGACCCTCGACATGGTCGTTATTTGACAGCATCAGCTATGTTCCGTGGAAAGATGAGCACCAAGGAAGTTGATGAACAGATGTTAAATGTTCAGAACAAAAACTCATCCTACTTTGTTGAGTGGATTCCAAACAATGTCAAATCAACAGTTTGTGACATTCCACCTACTGGTCTTAAGATGGCTTCAACATTTATTGGCAATTCAACATCGATTCAAGAAATGTTCCGCCGCGTGAGCGAACAATTCACTGCAATGTTTAGGAGGAAGGCTTTTTTGCATTGGTATACTGGGGAAGGAATGGATGAGATGGAGTTTACTGAGGCTGAGAGTAACATGAATGATCTGGTTTCTGAGTACCAGCAGTATCAAGATGCAACAGCTGATGAGGAGGGAGAGTACGAGGATGAAGTGGAAGCTTACGATGAATGATGTTGTTGAAATTTGGGAAACTTGTTTTGTAGTTGTAGAACACTAGTTATTGCTTTAACTGTGGTTGTAACCTCAACTACCAGTTTTCCAGATTGTAGGATGATATCGGTGGCGGCATAGCAGTATATTTTCAGCAGAATATTTATCTATTATTTTATGAAGCTTATTAATTTTCTTTGAATCTCAAATCCTTGTATGCCTTCATTTATCATTTAGTCACGCTCTTCTTCTGTTAAAACAGGTCAAGAAGGGAGGGGTGAGCTTCGATTTCATGAATCCAATCCAATCATAAATCTTGATTTTTTCTTCTGTTGTCAAATTTTCACCTTGTACTTTAGTCGATAATTGTTGTTTCGATTGGTGATCAAATAGAGAGAAGTTGTTCTGAGCCATCAGCAGAAATTTCTGAATATAAGTTGATGGGAAACTCTGAATGCAAATGAGAAATATCAAAACAAAGAAGGAAGAGCCTTTTTGTCTTATTTGTTTTTGCCTAAATTTCTCCAGTTGAATAAAATATAGAAAGAAGGAAGAGCTCTATGATACGTCTACACTAAAGAGTAAAGAGTAAGGCAATTATTTTTGCCTTATTTGTTTTTGTCTAAATTTCTCCAGTTAAATAAAATATAGAACGGAGGAAGAGCTCGATGATACTTCTACACTATACTATACTAAAGAGTATGGCAATTATTTATTACAAATTATCTGAAATCAATAATGAATTCAAGAACATAGGCAAATTCTTGTGGTAATTTGGTAACAAAAGTTATACTGATATTACACATTTGGTCTAATTTATATACTTTACTTAATAAAATAATTATTTGTAAAAAACCATATAAATAATATGTCAGTTGGTGACAATCACGAGTCATGAAACTAAATTAGCAAATGAAAAGAAAATTTCTAATTTACCCGAGGGGGAAAAAGTATCTTTTCTTCTTTTTTTTTTGAAACCAAAAAAAAAAAGAGTGTCTTTTCAAGCAATTTTTTTTTTGACAAGCAATATTTTTGAATAGGAAAAGATATTAAAAAAATTAATCAACACCTGCTAGCTAGCCCCAGAAATATAATAAAAATAAAAAATATCCCTCTGGGCGGGCTGTAGAAAGAATAGAGCGACGAGTGCTGAAATCCCTACTCAAACGCCGGCGTTTTGAGGAGAGCTCGAAGTGTAGTCACCAAAAGTGAAAATGGCGAGCGCTCTCGCGAGCAGGTTTGCTTCAGTTGACCGGAGACCTAGCTTCTTTAAACTCTCGTTCAACTTCCTCAGAAACTTGAGCACAAGCACATCGGATTCTTCTTCTCCGGCGGCGGCGGCTGGAGCCGGTCCCACGAAGCCGAGGCGGAAGAAGAAGAAGAACTTATTCGAGGTGGCTCAGTTTTTACCCAACTGGGGCATCGGCTATCACATGGCCAAAACCCACTGGACCAATGTCTCCTATCAGATCACCAAAATCAATCTCTACAAGGTCTATATACAAGCAAAAGCCAGTTTTTTTTTTCAGTTGATTTTTTGAAGGTGTAATTTTTTTATAATATTTATTTGGGTGGAGGGTTTTGGGTTTTGCAATTAGGGTTTAAGGTTTTATGGTTTTTTGCAGGATGGTAGGCACGGGAAGGCTTGGGGGCTTGCTTATAAAGATGGTGAGTTTCTTTTTTACTCTTGTAATTTTAGTTGGTGCATGATCTTCTGTCGAAATATGATGTTAAATTGCTCAGAAATGTTTGAATTAGGAGGAAAATAACTGTAAGTCTGATGGTATTGAATTTTGGTATGATCGGTACGAAGCTGTTAATATGAGAAGTTGTGTTTTTGTTTTTCTGAGGGGATAAATGGAGAGGTGCTGGAACACTTGGCTTCGAAATGCTTTGTTTTTTCACCTTGTCTGTGAGTTGCTGAAGTGTGGTTGACTAGATAAGAAATGTTGGGACTGGATATGTTGATGCTAATAAGTTAACAACCAGATGATTTTCAAGCTTGTGCTTGCTTTCTCCTGAACATTGATGAATATCTAATTCTCTCCTAACTTTTGGAAAACCTGTGCATTCTTACTAGTAGTCATAATGCCTCACAGGATAAGTAGTTCATTCGTGCTTGTCTTTAGTTTTTGGCTGATAAGCTTCAGTTGAGTCCTCTTCATCTGGTTTGTTCTAAAAGGTCCTAGGTTTTGCATATCTGTAGCGTATGCAGAAAGAAGTTAAGTCAACTGAACAAATCTCTTGATTTGGCATTTGGGTGACCTTTTGGTGTTGTGGTATACTTGCATAGAATATTTGAGGCCTATTCCATTTGACTAGATACTTTTACGCTGGATAATTAGTATGTTGTTGAAGGTAGGCTTTTGGGTAGGAAGAAAAATTTAAGTCGAGGGTTTTAGCATTTCGGTTGGAAGATATGAAACTTGGTTTCTGTGAGAGCTGAAACCATCACCAGCTATACCTTGTTTCTAAACCCAATTTGGTCTCACATACTCAGCATCTCGTAAGTAATACATCTTGATGTCTGATAAAATGAGGATGAACAGCATGTCATTCAGTAGGTATGTAAAATCTGTCTTGTAGATCTCTTGGCTTTTAGCTCAGATAAAACTCATTGAGCATCCTTTGTATGGTAGAGAAAAGTAAGAGATGCAGGTGTTAAAGCACTATGGATTTGTACTTTCCAATATCAGGGAACTTATGAAGAAAGGAATAACAGTTTGGTTTGAATGGCTGCAGAAGATAAGACAATTTTGAACTTTTGAGGTTGACATGTTAATTTTCGACATTGGAATATTTGGTGATGATAGGTTTAGTTGCTTGGATGCTGAAGTGGTGGTACTTTATTATGAATCTTTAGGGTCATGATTTGCCAAAGGCTTTGAATTTAATATGCAGGGACGATAAGTAAATCTAAGTTGTATCAGTGTAGTTGTAGTATTGAATTTTATCAATGAGTAATACTTCAATTTTGAAATATTGGGGATTAAGATTTTTTTTCAGAAATGAAATAATCTGTTATTGCTACTTCTTTGGTTCAGTGCTTTGAAAAACTGGTAGCCTTGAGTTCTCAGTAATGATTGTTTAGCATTCCTGTTGTAATTATATATTTTTCTAATTTTACTTGAAGTTTGTTCCGGCCACTATTTGGCTGTCTTTTGTGCCATTGAATTAGCTCAAATCAATTTGCACATAGTCTCAAAATTCTTACCTATCTGATTTTGTTTATTGTAAATCTGCACACATGTAGGCTGTGCCTGCTGATGCACCAAAAAAGATAAGTGGAGTCCACAAGCGATGCTGGAGATACATTCCAAATACAAAGAAAACAGATCAAAGTGCTCCGGGATCCTCAAGTTCAAGCTGCTTAAAGCCATTTCCTTTGAATTGTGGTGCCAGATGTCTATATGTTCTTCCTTTTCCAGGCGGAGGAGGTACAAGCAATCAAATGTAGTTGCTGCTGGAGTTTAGTTACAGGACTGGCATTTAGGATTAGGCTCTTAATTGGTCTTAAAATCTTAAATCATATTCCTATTGAGATCTTTGAGATCTTAGACTGAAAAGCTTAAAAGCGAGTTGCTCTCTTTTTTTCCCCCTTCATTTTTATATTTCTTGAACATGATTGTGTTTACACTTGAGCAGGCTTGATTGTCTTGACCGCTTCTGAGCATCTAATGGAAACATCCTCTTTATGGTGTGTAGAATATTTTGTAGACAGGAAGAAGTTATGCTACAAAACGATCTACAATGCCATTAAATCCTTCCAACTTTTCTCTCATTCATGCACGTGCACTTTTTGATTTCTTGTTGACAAAGCTTTTATATTGGCATTAGCGTTCCTGAAAGTTGAAACCAAGCAATGGAGTGATGACAATGTCTACAATGACTTGGCAGTTTACCTTCTTGCCAGAAAGGCACGGCAATTTAAGCCGGCTTTCTGGTCCCTGTTCAATAGAGCTCTTGTATAGGGTGGCCAAACTGCCTTTGACAATGGCACCTGGTCTAGCTACGGTAACCTTTTTCATATGGTTTAATCTGGACCATTTGCATACAATAAGTAATCTGCTATTGTTTAAACATCTTTTTGTGGGTAATTATAAATGCTACCAATTCCTTGCAATTTAATTATAGCAATTTGTCATTTATATTCAAATACTAAGTAAAGGAAAAATTTATCTGCTTGAGTGCAGTTAATTTATCAGCTAGCTTTTCTATCATTAATCTTCAATTAATTTGGCCACGTCCTGCAACTATTTTTCAAACACTAGATGGGATATCCTAGGCCCTCTTCTTGCATCACAAAAACTTCCAGTATTTCTGCTTTATATAAACAGTGTAACCTATCTGGTCATCAAGCAGATCAAGAAGCTGTTAGTCTCATCCCGTCCAGCAACAAGCGCTCAAAACTTGTCAGTTGCGAGAGCACAAAGCTTGTTCGAATATGATAATGGCACGGATAATCATCTTCCTCGCACTTTCTTTTTCCCTACAAGCGGCTTTTGGTACACAATTTCGCGAAAATTATATGTCTTTCTTTGCGACTGTAGTAAAATCCTTGTGCTTTTGACCTTCGTTACCATGCCAAAATGGCCCTTTCATGCAGGTGAACTAGTATGTGAGGAACTGCCAGTAAAAATGTGCTCATTCGCAGTTGCATCTTCGGGAAAGCGATGCTCCTTAGAGACATATGCATCAAAGGATGGGAAAATTGGAAGACAGTGCAGGACATCTGAAGTAATTGCAAGCAATATACGTGAACATATTGAGAAGGATGAGTGCATTAGCGCTTGTGGGGTTGATAGAAAAACTGTTGGCATCTCTTCTGATTATCTCTTCGAGCCTGACTACACAGACAAACTTTGCTCACCAAAGTGTCAACTCAACTGCCTAAACATTATTGATCTCTACAATAATTTGGCTCTTGCAGAAGGTAACTAAGCTTTTCAGTGGGAAATGTCATTGGATCCACTCTCCAATTCCTTTTGGTCTTGTACTACATGTTGCAAAAGGATTAATCTTGCATGAAACGACAGTGTTAAAATCTTCTTACACACATCCGTTTAGATGTATACCACATGTACAACAAGAGAATTTAACTAAACATAAGCAGCGAATTTAAACTTTTATTTTTATCTTAATTTTAAGCTAAAAGCGGCTGATTTAAAGAATATTTTTCCAGGAGTGTACCTACCAGGCGTGTGCAAGTCATTAGGAACAGGTGCAGGCCAAGAAATGGCTCGGATTCGAAGTTCTGGAGCAGTTTATAGTACTGTTGCTTCCCCTCTTGATTGTGCTCAACCTCCTTCTTGCGACTCTATTCCTTGATTTTCTTCTTGAAACCTCGTAATTTTTTCCCCCTTTTTTGCAGAGGAGGCTGAAGTTATCAATAAAACAGAAGCTGATACAGCATCTCATGTATCATGATTATCTTTAAAAAAGGTAATCATAAAAGCACTGTTAAGGACATCTTTTATCAACAAATAAATTATCTTCTTTTTGTGTTATTTGGTTTTGACATCTTTGTCCTGGACACAGGTTAACGAGATCTATTGATGTAATGTTGTTTACTCTTTTTCGTTTCTTGCCTTTTTTTTTTTTTGTGGAATAATTGATAAACAGAAAAAGACTAACTGAACTTTCTTAGACATGCCTTAACTTGCATAATTATGAAGGGGAATTGGTTGAATGGATTAAAAAAAAAATTCTGCTAGTCTAATTTACACCAAAGCCGTCCGCGCCTTTGGCCAGTGAATGGATTTTCCTCTTGTAAACTAATGAAGTTGTGTATGTTTTGTAATTGATTTGCATGCTACACAGAGAAAATTTTTGTGTATACATTTGCTAGTTTGGAGATCATTTATTTAATACTCAATTATCACTTGTCCAACCACTTATTGATGTATCTGAAATTATTATTAAATTATTTGAAAAATCATTATAGGACTGATTTTGCTCGAGTGAAGACATTTTTTTCACAGATTTATGTAGTCAAATGAGAAAATTGTAAACATCATTTGACAAGTGAAGTTAGGAAAAACAGAATATATTCACATTTTTGTTATAAATCTTGGACATTTGCGAAAATTAATCTGGAGTTAGCGTAAAGCAGCAAAGGAATTGTCCCTTCCGTTTTATACGTTCACTATTTTTTCTCACCTTTCCAGTCAAGGGAAGAAGAAATATACAATCTTAGGTCATTTTCTCAACGCTTTCATGTCTACAACTCTGAATGAGTGATTCTCTGAATAAGAAAATATCAGAAACTACTTAAGAGTTAATAAAAAAAAAAAGATTTTAGAAAAAAGTAATGAGTTGTTGTTGAAATTTATTACTTTTTACGAAAACTTATCATTTTCGTTAAGAGTTATATAGTAATGAAAAGCCAGCTATATCATTGTCCGAAAATATATCTAAATTTATAATCAAAACAATAGCTCCTATAACCATAATTAAGCGCCTTAAGGTTCACCACCGGGAGTTTTCATGAGGGGGACAAAAAAAAAAAAAAAAAAACAGAGAAGAAGAGGGAGGTTCGCTACTGGCGTGCAATTTCACATCACAATATCGAACAACGCGAAAATCTGCACAAACGCGAAGAAAACTTCCAAAAATGCCAAAAAGGCGTCAACAATGGCCCAAAAAAAAAAAACATTGAGGGTCACTTAACTATTCTTATTATAATATTTTGATCACTCATCTAATTTTTATTTTAAATCTCATACTTAACTTTTAAAAATATAACTATTTCGCCATTCTGTCTACTTTCCTAGTTAAAGTTGACCGGATACCATTTATGGGAGTGAGTTTAAAGGCATTATTGTCCTTTTACACTGTCTTACATATTGATCGAGGGTCATTAAATTATTTTTATTGTAACATTTTAACCACTTATCTAATTTTTTCCCATATACTTTAATTGAAAACGTAAACGGAATAGTCAAAATATTATGTTTTTAAAAATTAAGTGTGCTAATTAAACTAAAAATTAAATAAATAACTCGACTGTTACAATGAGAATAGTTTTACGAGCCCAGTGCACTTTGCCCTTTAAAATAACAGCATTTTAGGACACACTGTTCTGGGGGATTCTTTTAAGCCGAAATGTCGTTTTCATTACGTAATGCGTAGAGCTTTGGCTAGATAGGTAGAAAGACGGCATGGTGTAGTTTTATGAATGGTAGGACTTGCTAGATCTTCTTGTACATTTGCACTTGACAACTTTTAATTTCAGTATCTGAGGTCCGGATTTGTACTGTTTTGGGCTTTTCTGCTCGGAATACACACTAAATGAAGAGGTTTAATAATTTCAAATATCCAAAAAATATGTGTATATTTAGGGTCTTGAAATGAATCAATCAAACTAATAAATACAAGAATCTTAATTGATAGATTTATGTACTTGATAAGTAAATGCTAAATTGATCTTTTCCAGATAAGGGAGATGAATTTAACTCAATAGTACTTATTTAGTGCCCTCAGGTCACGAAATAAATATTAAAAAGGTAGTTGAATAAATAATATAGCTAAAGTTTTGGGTGATTAAATGCCTACAAGTACAAAGATGGGAAATTCTACCATCCAATTATATAATTCAAAGGAGCTAATGATTCAAAATATTCTAAATTTAATCCTTTATATTCAATTAAGTGTATAGTACCTTTAACGAAAATGAGACGATAGAATTTACAATAAATACATCTTCCTACATTTCAAACAACAACTTACATCTAATGTCTCGTCTAAAGTTCCATCTCTTTAGGCAACATTTTGGATCCTGCAATTACCCTTAAATGGAAAAATTCTTCTAAAAAAATGTTTGGCACATTGAGGCCCAACTGGAATTTTTTTTTAACCAGTAGAGTTTCTGCCAAAGGCAGTAATTAATTTTAACAAAACTAATAGCTAACTTATGAAAATATGATATATTTTTATCAAAAACTGGTCTGTATAAAGTACTAATTTTGTCTCTAAGCTTTTGCATTATTTTCATGATATATATGCAAAGGCTATTTCTTTATGCAAAATTTTTTTTATTGAGACATTATTATATGGTCATAACTTAAACATATTAGTTATGTGATTAATTTTCTATGACTGGTTAAGGAAAAAAAAAAACAGTATAAGACGGGCATTAAAATTTTTGACATTTTTATTAGCTAATTTTTTCGATTTGAAGATTAATTTTGATGCCTAATTTGTTTGCCTAAAGAAATGAAGTTTTAAAAATGCAGATTAGAGTTTGAAAATAATAGGATGCCAATAACGTTATATGTGATCGGTTCTTGAAACACCCATGATTTTTGTTCAACATTTTTATATCGTATTTAAGTCCGTAATCCAACACTTATTTAGTGCTCTAAGGGCACAAAATCCAAAAGGCCGCTTCAAATCTTGTTTTCTCCCTGTCCCGCTTTCATACAGCTGCCACGTTTAAATTAGAGTATTTTTTAAAAATTTATAAACTATGCAACCTATTTTGTTAAATGTATATGCGAATTAATACATGTGACAACTGTACGAAAAGAAAACAGAACAGATGGTATAGAGGCCTTTTGAGGACAGTATAAAGAATTTGAAGCGACAAAAGCCCATAACCTTGATATGGCATTTGTTGCAAATTTCCAAACAAGCCTCATCCTCAATTTACAAATATATGTGCAAAAACTATATGCTTATCTCACAAATTCCTGCTGAACTCGTTCTTTATACATGAAGGACTAAAGATACTAGCAATAGTGAGTTTTAAGTTAAATCAATACTTCAGATGAAAGCTGTCCAGGTTAGAATTGGCTGGTTCAATTAGGACAGCGCTGCCTCTGCCGGCATCAGGATTCATAAATAAGAATAAAAACACATGAAAATGTACATGTCAAGATAGATGAGAAGACCTATTCCTCAAATAATTGTTAACCAAGTAGCAATAAACTTGGGGAATAAGGTTCAGAATCTTCAGTTATGTTATGGCGCTGACAAAAACTAGAAATTGAGCAAATGGAAAACATTGGAAACCACTTTTAGCAACCTGGCTCCTTTCTCGGCCTTCTAATGCCTAAAGACAATGATTTTCATTGTGCATCGTGTGCAAACTACAAAACTCACTATTATTAAAAGAATGTGAAGCTGATTAACCAACCCAATGCAAGGCCGCTTATACCAAAGTTTGTTAAAAATACCTATATTATCAATAATAGAAAATAAAAAAACTACATATTAGAATATTAATTCTGCATAAAAAGTGTTATTAATCTCTCCTCTATATAACCACTAACTCTGTTGCCTCATGCAAATCATTGAAACAGCACAATACCCTCCATCCTTTTGAGCTAAAATGGCAATGATACTCTTGCTCGCTATCTCTTCTTCTCCTGCAAGGAGCTATGGGTACTTCGCACCTTGTTCTTGATAGTTTTAATCATGTTTTTATTCTTAATTTGCTGGTTCTTGTTTCTTTATTTACAAGTTGTTGATTTTTCATTATCATTTGGGATGGTACACAGGTGATCTATTATGCGAGGAGATTCCCGCGGGGATGTGCTCGTTTTCAATCTCGTCCACAGGGAAGCGATGCACGTTAGAGACCGGTGACCGAACAGGGGAATTCCAATGCAGGACGTCAGAAGTGATTGTTAATGGGATCCGTGAGCATATTGAGACTGATGAATGCATAAGTGCAGTGTGGGGTTGATAGGAATGTTGTTGGAATCTCATCAGATTTCCTCCTGGAACCACAATTCACAACCAAGCTTTGCTCTAGACTGTGTCTCAACAATTGCCCCAACATTGTCGATCTTTATTCTAATCTTGCTCTGGCCGAAGGTTTAGTCTTTTCTTGATCAATAGTTTGTGGTCATTCCAAACATGCACTCAAATATATAAATGCCATTATCTTGCACGTCCAAGAATTAAACAGACTCGAATAATAATAAGTTCTAATAATCATTCTTGATTTTGATTTATTACCATTGACAGGAGTACTTTTACCGAAACTGTGCAAAGATCAGAAAACCAATATACGCAGGGCAATGTCTCAGATTAGTAGTTCGGGGGTTGCTTATGCCTACGGTAGATCAAATTTCTGCGGCTGCTTATGGTCCGGCTTCTCTGCCTCGGTTTGGACGCGAACTGTACTCAAGTGATGCTTATGCTCCAGCTCCTCTGTAGTTTGTTATCCACAGTTCCACAATGTTCCCGAATCAGTAGAATAATAACGTTGGATTCATCCATTTTCAGTCTAGTAAAAAAACCAGACTTATGCATGTTTTAGTCTTTCATTCTATGAGGCTTACATTTCAAGGATTCTGTTTGCTAAATTATGTACTCAATGTCCATCAATACATTATTTCCTGGATCATGGGAAAAAGAACAAGAAACAAGAAAAAGAGAATAAAGTTGTTTTTAGCATTTTTCCTGGCCGAGAACGTAATACTTGGACGGTGATCACAAAGGGGAAACCAAATTCTTGTCATGTTGTTTGCTCTTCCTTCCTTATTTCTCAATTTAAAATTATTTTCGACAATACCCTTCTCTTGTCTAATTATCATTGTAGGGAATCTGGAAAGTGGAGAAGATGACGACTCAATTTTGTTAAAACTCCGTAAAACATAAACAAGCTTTGCTGAGTGTTCCAAAAAAGCTTTCGACCTTTGATCTCTCTCTCTGTTAAAGAGAAAAATCAAAATTAAACAACATTCTTATTTCTCATGCGAATATCCCATGTAACAGTTTGGTACATGTGAATTTAAATGATATATGGAAATCAATGGGCTGGGGTTGGGTAAGTTACTCGGCCTTAAAGGCCAGTCTGTCACGGCCTATAACCAAGTCAAGCCCATCACATGGTTCGGCCCCCTGTTTTTTGTAAATTTAACTTGGCCTATAGTCTGATGTAAGGCCAAGATGCAGCACAGTTTCACCTGAGAATCCTGGCTGCCTGGGTTCCTGTTGCGAGTTGTTATAAGATCAACTGTTCCTTTGTTGCCGTCTTTTTTTTTCATGTAATAGTACGAATGCTTTTGCTCCAGAATGAACAAAGAAAGAAAGAAAGAAAGAAAATTTTCTAACATCGTTCCCAATTGTAAAAGGATACAGAACTCAATCCTAAAAATACATCACATTTTTTTCCCCAAACTTATAGTAGGGAAATAGCGCTGCCCAGCCTACTTGCTTCATCTTCACTATCTTTTTTGTTTAAAAAAAGAAAAAGAAAAATTACCTTCTTTTACTTGGAAGATGCTGACTCAAACGCGGTGGAAACTATTCTAAATTATTTAGACCGCAACAGAGTTTGGTGAAAGATGAAGCCCGTGTCTTTTATCATTTAGGCTTAATTCTCGACAAGCCCTTATAAAACACGTAGTTAAATATCTCTTGATTGATCAATAACTACTAATTTATTCTACGATTAAGGCTTCTAAAGCTCATGGTAATTCAACAACAATAATGATACGCAATAAAGGAAGGGCTAAGATAAGCTGCAACTCGACATCTAGGATTTCTGCGACAATCACGAAATCTTTAACTCTCGCGCATCATAAGGACTGGCAGATTGATTCCCAAGCTCCAAGATGAAACGTTAGTTTTAGAGGATCAAAAGAAATTACTTGGAGATTGGAGGAGATCAGGCCAGCGACAGCACTTGCATTTTGTTATTTACAAATGGTACAAAACATGAGCTGCTGATACCGGTTTTTGGCCGAACGTCAAGTGCAAATTTGCCACGCTCGTAGTTCTCGAGGACCAATTTCAAATCAACATGCAAGTATAACTAGTTTTAGTTCTTCTTGGACCTTTTTGGATATAAAAATCATAGTATCTAAACACCGTACCTTAGAAGTGTCTAACATCGTATCATAGACAAACTAATGGCAATGAAAGGAACAAAGTTAAACAAGGTTGAAAACTATATACTTGTCTTGATGGGCCATTTTGTGTACAACATTGTCTTCATGGGGTTTTGGACTTCCTCCCATTGTTACATGACATGGACTGATATGCTTGAAGAGAATCCAAGTTTTGTAGAACAAATATATCAAGAGCGAGACACTTGTATACTGTATGCGAGAGGCCGGAGCATGAATATGCTTTGTTACCCTGTCAAAATGGCAAATTTAAAGCACAAAATGACATGAAAAATAAAATATTCCTCGAGTGATTCGGTCAGAAATCAAACAATTAGCAATTCAGAGACTCCGTCTTCCATAATTCACCAAGGAATAATCAGTTAATCACAATGTAACAAAAGAACTCTTCAAAGATTTTTATATCATATAGAAGAGGACGGAGGGATCAATTAATCAATATCAGTTAGTCACAACAAAATACCTATCAAAGAACAACGCAGAGTGAAAACAATTCATCAAATCTTTCTTGTCAATGCATGAGTTATTTTTCCAATTTCTCTCCGTTTTCCCACTTCTATATAAAGACCACTCAGGCACCATTTTTAACAGCCAGAAGCAAATAGATAGTTAAGCAACTAGCTATCTGGAATCTGAGAGCACAAAGTGCAACACTTTAAAAGAAATGGCATTGCTTCTCTTCCTTGCATTTTCTCTTGTGTTACAAGGAGCCCTTGGTACTCAAATCGAAGCCCAACCTTGTTGAACTTCTTTTGTATCCTTACTTCATCTTAAGCGCAGATGAGTAGAAATTAAGATTTCTGTGTTTCCTTTTTTCTGATTATATACTTGGAATATTTTATACAGGGGAACTAATATGTGAAGAATTGCCTGCTGAACTGTGCTCGTTTTCAATATCGTCCTCTGGGAAGCGATGCTTGTTAGAGACTTGCGCATCCACTGATCAAACCACAAAATTCTTGTGCAAGACATCCGAAGTGATGGTGAATGTTAACATGAATGCACACATTGAGACTGATGAGTGCATCAAGGCATGTGGGCTTGATAGATATTCCGTTGGGATTTCATCAGACAGCCTCCTCGATTCCCGATTTGCATCCAAGATTTGCTCTCCAGATTGTTCAGATAACTGCCCCAACATTGTTGATCTTTACCATGATTTGGCTCTGGCTGAAGGCAAGTATTCTCCTTTCAATTCTGGATAAAATTCTACATTTCTGATTAATATGAATCTTCATCATGCATGATGGCTTACGTTGTTTTTGATTACTTTTACAGGACTTGATTTGTTAGAAATGTGCAAGGCACTGCAAAACAGTCCGCGCCGAATAATGGCTCAGGTCCAAAATTCAGGTTCTGCCTGGGGCCCTGCTTCTTCATTTTCTGCGGAACCATTGAATCCTGCCTCAGTTGAATCATTATATTCCACCGCTTGGGCTCCGGCTCCCCTGTAATCAGAAGTCACATAATTGTATCATATCAGTGAATTTGTTACGATGTACTGATTATCCATTGAATCCGTTATGGTCTATATAAGTTTAATTGATGTTTTACATTCCATATTTTGGGCATAAATTAAGAACTGAATTGTGAATGCCAAACTTTTAAAAGGATTTGTTTCGCTGAAGTATTAGCCTTTATCAAACTGCCAACTTATATGGTTACTAGTACAGAACCAGGCAATTCCAAGAAAGATACAAATTATTCCCATTATACAATTACTAGAATAAATCCTAGGCGATGCCCAATAAAGGAATAATAAATGGGGACTAGGAAACTTATTATGTGATAACAAGGGGATTTACAGTCTTACATAAATTAAACAGACGTATGAAACAAGAGTTTTAGTTTTACCATGTTACACAACAAATTAAACGTTACCTATCATTGGAATGGTTCGATTAAAAAGCAAAATCTTACTCTCTAACTCTAACACATATTTACCGAAATAGTTGGCAAAATTAAAATTATTATATTTTTTAAACCAATTTTACAAGGTCAAGATCAAAACTTTTCTGTATTACTTTAGTATAGACTTTCTT
>JAMWEH010001198.1:0-42696 GCA_024721245.1 Mitragyna speciosa | reverse complement strand
AAGTGTGTACCACTTCACGGCTATATTAGTCGGTTCCTAATTAGGTCGCATGTCAAAAGCAAGAACCTCAATTTTATTCCCACACTGTTCACATGTCCAATTTGAGAAATCAGAAAGTCAAAGGAACAATACTGGAAATTGGAATTTATTGCAAAAGCAAAAAAATATGAATACTCGTTCGTTTTGTCTTTACAAATAATTCTCCAAGAAAACGAATCTTCAACAATCAAAAAAAATAATTTTCTTTACAAATAATTCTCCAAGAAAACGAATCTTCAACAATCAAAAAAAATAATTGTCTTTACAAATAATTCTCCAAGAAAACGAATCTTCAACAATAAAAAAATAATAATAATTGTCTTTACAAATAATTCTCCAAGAAAACGAATCTTCAACAATCAAAAAACATAAATAAATTCACCGGTGCTCGTACTAGGTATGTAAACGTAAGTTCTAATCATGTTTTAGGTCAAAAGTCATTTAGCCTTGTGCTTTAATTTTGTAAATGATAAATACAATTAAAATAAATTTGATGTGATAGGCCTGACAAGTCACAATGTTGACATGCTTAACAGTACTTCCTTAACTTAAGAGCATGCCGATTAAAAAATTCAATCAAAAAATTTTAAATACAAATAATACAAATAAATAATTATCAAGAAGTACTAGGTTGGCCATGGCTAGATGGACAAGCAGTAAAAGTTTAGGCGGCGTCTAGTAAGACGAAATTGGAATCAATCATATAGTTGTTGTTTGGTAATAAGGAACAGAATCGAAATCAAATCCAAAAAATTTGGGTTTCAACAAAACTCAACTAAATTGGTGGGTTTTAGTGAAAATTCACCAACTATTCCTGGGATGGACTTCAGCATGGATCATTTGGAAGTCTAGAACCTCATTTGCACTAGCGTCTGCATGCGCTCTGGAATCAACTGGACATTCACTTCACATCTGATACGTCCGCATGCTCGTTCGACTAACAATTCTTTAGTTGCGGATATGATTCCCCAATAAACTAAATAGCAATTATAATAATAACACCCATTCTAGCAATTATATCAATAACACCCATTCTAAGTACCGAAACAAACACGTGTATTGGAATTAGCGATTTCATTCTGAATCCAAGAACAATGATTTTGATTCCCATTCTGATTCCAAGTGCAAACCCAATGGCCCCTTAGTACTTAAAAACCTTCCACTTAAGTAAGAAAGTAAGTTAAAATCTTAAAGCAACATCATTATTACCAACACAAAGCAACACATATATACAAAATTCTTAAATACGTGACAAAGCACTAGATATCATCATCTAGATGGAAAAACCAATTCCACATGCATTTGAAAAGAGAAAGTAAAATCTACCAAAAAAATACGTCGATATTTCATAATATTGAGCACGTATGGTTCAAACATGCCCAATAATATTTTCGTTGCACATTGAAAAATTTAAGTGACATAGACCAATATATAAGTTGAGCTTAAACATTCAAATCTAACTTGGAATATCTATTTTGGGCTAGCAAAATTAAAGCCAAAATAGTTGGACTTGGCTTCTGAGACTCTGGATGCGGTTTATACCAGCATGCTTGGGGCATGACTAAATAGTATTAGAGCGAACGTCGCGTGGGGGGCGTGACAGAATGGTATCAAAGTGAACTTCTATAGAGGAATTAAGTGTTGTGTGGTCCCTAAGTGTTGTGCGGTTCCTAAGTGTTATGTGATGTTAAGTACTATGTTAACCTAAGGGTAACAGCACGCATAGGGATGTGGGTGTGACAGAATGGTATCAGAGAGAAACTCACATTGTCAACTGTAAAATCTCAAATTTCCGACCTTGTGCGTTGCCACACTGTTTACCTGCACACATAAGAAAATGAGGTCGGAGTGGGGCTCCTCCCCCGGTGTACCTTCAACGCTCAAGTCAGTAAGGTATTTATAACATGAATAAGTCACCTCCGCTCAACTAAGTACTAGCCCCACTCCGACCTCATTTTCTTATGTATGTAGATAAACAGTGTGGTCACGCACAAGGTCGGAAATTCGAGATTTTACATCAACCTAAAGGTGAGGTCATGCATGGGGGCGTAGGCGTGACAGAATTGTATTAGAGAGAACCTTATGTGGGGGCGTGATAGAGCAACCCATCCTTTGGGTCACGACTACACAAAGAAGTAGAGGAACTAAATACTATGCCAACCTAAGGGTGACGGTGCGCATGGGGGCGTGAGCGTGACAGAATGGTATTAAAAAAAACCACATGTGGGGCGTGACAGAGCAACCCATCCTTCGGGTTGCAACACCACTAAGAAGTGGCGGAATTAAGTGTTGTGCGGCTCCTAAGAGCTATGTAAGACTAAGTGCTATCTCAACCTAAGGATGGGAGTTAATCTAAAGTCTGTACAAACCACCTGTAGAATCAAACACAACTAAATAGATAGTTCGAATCATGGTATTGGATTGGGTTTTGCAAAGATGTAAAAGCATAAAATGAGGGGCAAATGTAATACCTGTCCTACATTGAAAAAATTAAGTGACATGGACCAATATATAAGTTGAGTCTTCAAATCCAATTTGGAATATTTATTTTAGACTTGTGAGGACAAAGTCCAACTAGTTGTTAGTTTCGGCTACTAAGACTCTGTCACAGTTTGAGCCTACAGGTTCAAAACATGAAATATCCAATCTAAAATACTCTACTTATTACTCCTTTCATCTCATTCTTTTTGCCATTCTTGCCAAATTTTTCATCAACTTTTTCAATTTTTTGTGCTTTACTTTTTATATTTTTTAATATTTTTAAGATTTTCAAATTTTTGTATTGTAGTTATTGATGAGAACTTTAATATTGTTCAATTATATTCTAAAAAAAGTAAATAAATCATACTATATTTGATTACAAATACTTTTATTCAATCGAAAAATTGGTAAGGGTAACAAAAAGAATGAGTCGGTGGGAGTAAAATCCAGCCCAATTATCTTTTATAATGAATTTAATACTAAAAGCTTATAATATAATCAAATCATCTAACGGAAAATTCAGATAAGGAACTTAAATGAATTGTATAATTTCCAGTAGAAAAAAATGGTAAAAAAAAAAAGTTCTCCCATAAACAATCTTGTGCTAACAAGGAATTTAAAATAGTACATAATAGTACTACTTTTACTCTAGAATCAAATTATAAGCTATATAGTCATTTAAATCTATTACTAACATTCCAATATGAACTCATTCAGTGCCAATAAACAATTTTCATATTCCAATTAAATTACCAGGAATATTTTTAAAAAGCAATTTGATAAAAACATCAAAGAAATATACTAATTTATTCTCTAGTGCCCTCACAATTTATGAAATTTAGCAAGAAGTTAAAGTCATCCGCATGTGAAGGACAAGACAAGACATGATATGTCCTCACAACGTCGCAATCCATAAACATGGTTAATATTAGCAACTGTTGAAACATAATTTACCTATTTTTTATCATGTCATAACTAGGGCAAATTGAGCAGATTATTGACAAAAAAAAGAAAGATTCAACAAATGTGGCTTTGACAACCACATTATATGAATATATGCCCACTGCATTTGGGAAATGCGGCAAGCAAATTTTTTTTTTTTTTAAATTCTGACAACCCTGTCGCGCTTCTCAAATGCGATGGTACTGTTCATTTACTGTTCACAATTTTTTTTTTTTTTTTTTTTTTTTTTGCAGAAGAGGTTAGGGTTTTTGATTTAGGGTTTTTTAGGGTTATTGTTTAGGTAGGTTTATAAGTTTTAAGTAAAAATAATTGAGGTAGTTCAAATTACATATATTCTATACAATGGTTGTGTTTGGATTTGAGAATTTTAGATTTAGAAATAATAAAGTTGTAGCCACCAAAATTTAATATACTACTTAATTTTCTAATATCTTGGGGGGCATTTTCTATTTTTCAAATATGGGGTTTGGGGGGCATTTGGGAAGCGCAGCGAGGTTGTCAAAATTTAAATTAAAAAAAATTGCTTGCCGCGTTGCATATATTCATGCAATGTGGCTGTCAGAGCCACATTTGTTGAATCTTTTCTTTTTTATCAATAATCTGATCAATTTGCCCATAACTAGGGGTGGCAAAAAAACTTGCCGACCCAAAAACCCGATGGACCCGATTCGAAAAATAGGGTATCCGAACCATCCTTCTCTCAGCGGGGTGAATAAGGGTTGGGTATGCAAAAAGTTTGGATCGGATATGGGTCAAGAAAACAAAAACTCGTAGGTACCCGACCCAAGGGGTGTATTATATAAATATTAAAAAAATATAAGGACCTTATCATAATTTTATTAAAAGTATTATCCTAAACAACTACGCACAGTCACAATTCGGACGTCCCCTTCGCAAGATTGTCACCTGGCTTTGTCGTCTGCTACATTCCAGAGACTATTTGGATGATTAACCAAACATCCCCTTCCTTTGGGGCTTCTCCACTTCAGCTTTTTACTTTCCATTTTGACTTCTTTTTTATTCATAACTAATTTTACTGCAAATACACCTGCATAGAACATTAGTATACATTGTCATTAGTTTGCCAATCATCAAAACCAAGATGAATTGAGCTATAGAATCCTTATAAGCTTTCAATTAGTAACATGAATTAGTGTACATTTACGATTGTTTGGGAAATTAGAGAAGTTAGGAGCATTTCGGAAGACCTTGGTGTATGATTTTGTGTTCTAGCCATTACAAATTTTAGTAAAAAAAATAAAAATAAAATAGAGGCTGGTCGATCAAGTATCCGAAAGCATTAAGGTTGGGTTAGGATCAAAAAATTGCTGACCCGACAGATTAGAGTTGGGTGAGTCAAATCCTATTAGAGGCCGGTGGTACTCGACCCGTTCCCACCCCTAGTCATAATAGTGTAACCCAAATTTCTTTACAGCGTGTTTCGATGGCTTTTCTGTCCTATCATAAATGGTCCAACCCAAAATTCTTATAACGTGTTTGAATGGTTTTTTCTCATGTTGTGTAGTGTTCGAAACTGTCATATGCAATGGAAGCATGCATATATAAGCAATTGGATAATCATAAACCTAAGCATTTCATCATTAATTAATCGGTAATGCAAAAGCATAAGTTGGATCACTGGTCCCAATTTATAAGAAATTTTTCCTCAAATTAAAATCTTTATTTTGTATCCCAGTGAAACATAATCAGATTATCTTATATCATAATTGTCATTGCCCAAATATTTCCTCACGATTGCGGCAGACTGTAATTTGTTACATGGCATCTAAGGCAGACTTTAAAACCTCCACTATATAGACAGAAAATAAAATACAATGGTAGAATCCCAAAAAGAATGGAGATAGTCACTTTTTTATTTCAAGTCAAATAGGAAAAACTTGAAAAATCATTTTCCAAAAGAGAGGTCCAATCACCACACCTAACCCATCCCATGTAATATCCCCAGTCAAAAAAGAAAAGATTGCAGTATTTTCCAACTCAAAAAAGCATTCAAGGCAAGCCCTCCAAGGTTGGTAGCAACCCAACTTCTTCACCAACCAAAAAAGCCTCATCACCAATATAAAAGAAAAACCTATTTCATAGAATCCCAAGATTTCATACATTATTATTATTAACTTAAAAAAAATGCAAGTTAAGATTCAAGAAACCACCACAATTTATCCTTCTCAACCTCCTTTCACCGACGATCATGTCCTCCCACTTTCTCACCTCGACACCGACCGGAACCTCCACGTCACCTTCCGTTATCTTCGGGTCTACCTGAACTCCGATGACCCACAATCCAAGAAACCCGATTCCGACCCGTTCCACGTCATCACTACAGCCTTATCATCTGCACTCACACGTTACTACCAATTCACCGGGAGCTTTCGCCGGCGAGACACCGACGGTCGCCTGGAGCTCCATTGCCTAGTGGGTCGTGGAGTTCCGGTCATTCGGGCAGGCGTAGACTTCCCGTTGAGCTCGGTAAATTATCTTGATGATGATCCGGATGAGAGCTTCGTGGAAGGACTCGTACCCGACCCGAACCCGGATGAAGTGATGACCCACCCGATGACTTTGCAGCTGACTATGTTTCAGTGCGGCGGCTTTGTTCTCGGGGCGGCGATTCATCACTCGTTGTGTGACGGACTCGGGGCGACTCAGTTTTTTAATTACATGGCAGAGTTGGCTCGTGGGGAAAATCGGATTTCGGTTGAACCGGTATGGGATCGGGTGATATTGCTCGGACCAAGGAATCCACCCCGGGTGGAGTTTCCGATTCAGGAGTTTTTGAGCCTTGACGGGGATTTTCCGCCTTATTCTGAGAAGACCGGACGTGTTGTGCGGGAATTTTTTCAGGTGAAGGATGAGTGGTTGGACCGGCTCAAGAGCATACTGTTCGAGCAGTCTGGCTCGAAATTTACCACTTTTGAGGCATTGGGTGCTTTTATCTGGCGAGCAAGGTGCGTTAAGTTTGAATGTTTAATTATTGGATTCTATTTCCATTTTCTACGTTTTATATCAAAATTCCAACATTTTGATGTTTTAATTAGTTTTTTTAATTTCAAATTAGTCATGACCAAGATAGACCAGTTAGTAGTACTAAGCATATGGGGTGAACTTTTATGATCGATCTTTTGTATGTTGCTTTTACACATTTGGTCAAAATACATATACATATATATATATAAAAAGATTTGTATACATTGGCTGAGTATAATTTTTTGCACAATTTATATATATATATATATATATGTATATATATGCTTGTAGTATTATTGTAGTATTATGCGTGTGTTGGACAAAATAATTGAGAAACGTGTTTAAAAAAGTAGTTTCGGAAAAAGATACTTAACCAAACAAAAGCTGTCATGCAATTAAAGAAAAGTCTATTGTCATGCCACATTTAAAGTTTCTGATGCAGATGTGGTTGAGTAAATTTTACATCTAGCAGTACACAATATCTTAAGACTAGGAAGCAATTGAACTTTCTTTTTCCGAGTTTGTGTTTAGCATTACATTTCCTACATGTGTAGATAAATTTGGAAATAGTATGTACTACATGTTTATATTAATTTCTTTGTCCCGGGAGGCTTCAGCAGTTGAATTGAGCAACATTCAATAACTAAAATTAACGATTATAAATTGTGTATTTTCGTTTTCCGAATGCTAAATTTATCTCTGGCTATCGAAATTTAAATCAAGAAGTTGAGAAGGAAAAATTAAATTTTCGGTTCTATCCTTGAGTAATTTCCAATTCATGAAACAGGGTTAAGGCTTCTGGGATCCCATCTGATGAGAAAGTGAAATTTGCATACTCAATCAACATAAGAAAGCTGGTAAAGCCACCACTACCAGCTGGGTACTGGGGAAATGGCTGTGTTCCAATGTATGTCAAGGCAACAGCAGGAGACCTTGTGGAGCAACCAATACACAAAACAGCAGAACTGATCAAAAAGAGCAAATACAACGTCTCTGACGAATACGTTCGATCCTTTATTGATTTCCAGGAGCTAAATTATGATAAAGGGATCACAGCAGGAGCAAAGGTGAGTGGATTTACTGACTGGAGACACTTAGGCCATTCCACAGTGGACTTTGGTTGGGGTGGTCCTGTAACAGTCTTTCCTCTCTCAAGAAATCTGCTTGGAAGTGTTGAGCCTTGTTTCTTTTTGCCCTATTCTTCGGCAAATGAAGGGAAAAAGGATGGTTTCAAACTTTCTGTGTATTTGCAAGAACATGCTGTGCCAGGTTTCAAAAAGATATGGATAAGTTGAAGAATTTAGAGCCTGGATTTCTATAAACTGAAGAGTTTCTTGTTATATTTGTGTGTTTTACTGCCAAATTCAAGACGTTTGGATCTTGCGCAATTAGTAAGTCCTGTAGTATGAGCATATTTGGATAAATGACCTTCTGCCTCAACGTTTTAATTTGGTCCCTAAAATAAATGGGAAATTGGAGGTGACCTTTTGTCAAGTCTGTCCAAGGATAAAACCATATTCAACAGGTTAAAATACTTGGTCTACAAATAAACATCCAATTATGACCTAATATCCTTTTTATAAGCGATGGTAATCTAGGTACCTCAAGAAAATTGACCGTTTGAGAAAAAGTTCAACTGAATAAATTTATAAATTAGGGGATCAAATTGATATTAAATATGCAATAAAAGTATTTTTTGCAGGAGTCGTTGTTGGCTTGAATTGAAGTCATCTTTTGGTTTAGGAAAATTTTCCAATTCTATCACCAGGCATTTGCCACAGAACAACTGACATACGACCCCAAAGCTTTTAGCTATTGGGTTGAAACACGCGAGGGCATTCAATGTTTGCGTCTCAAGCGACAGCTCTTTCACAGACCAAAAATAGAGTATTTATTAGGCCTAAAAGGAAATTATCCGAACTAGTGCTCCAGATTCTCTAGCTCGACAAGTCCTCTGTTATACAATTACTATGTATATTAATTCGTATATACATTTATAAAAATGCAAAATCTAATTAATAAGAACAGGATAGAAGGATAGAAGATTCGAAGTACAAAACTAGCACGTCTTAAAGACTTCATCATGGTACCAAATTGTGATGCGGATTAAAATGTTCACTTACAAAAAGGAAAAAAAAAAACTCTCCTTTTTTTTTTTTTTTTGGGCAAAAAGCTATGAGTGAACAGGCTTTAAAATATTCTTTTGGAGATGTTTGGTTCGAAACATGGACTGGCATGGATGAGTTAATGGTTACGTCATGTGTATACATGCTAAAATATAACGTGGATTGAGCTTCATGGATCAATTAATTCATGAGCCAGGCAGTTGAGCTTCGAGTAATTGCTTTCATTAGCATCCTTTTCAAATTTGGAGAAATATTTAGGTGGATCATATTCATAGAATAAGGTCGTGAACCTTTTAATTTAAAAGTTGTCAATTCATTCATATGGTGAGCCACAAGTAAGGTGACAACTTATGGACCAAAAAGTCCACGGCCCTACCTGGTCCACCTTAGTATTTCCCTCAAATTTGTGACAAAATGGGGCCAATTCGATGTGTTGTTTGCGAACGAATGATCATCGTATATAGGACAAGCAATTTTGGACCATTTTTCTTTTTTGTTTTGTGGGTTCAAATCCTGCAGATGGCAGGTGGTGACTTTGATAAGATGTTGCATTTGGGCATTGCGATGTCTTTCTTCTAAACTGCATGACTGAAATGAGATGTTACCATTCACTTTTTTCCCCCCGCTTTCCGTGTTGGCTATTTATGTTTAGGGTTTTTGCTTTTGGGTTTTGCATGTAGGTTTTTTTTTTTTTTTTTTTTTTGGGGGGGGGGGTTGTTTAGGGTTTTAGGTGGTTTGAAGTTTTTAGTTTGGGTTTTAGGGTATTTATTAATTATTATTGGATTTAGAATTTATCGCGCCCCATTTTCGAAAAGGAAAATAAATGATAATAAAGTGTGGTGAGTGAAGTCGGGAAAAAGAAAAAGGAAGAATTAAATGTGGTTGTGTTTATTGAAAAAGAAGCGTGTAAATTTTTGTAAAAATAATTTTTTAGAAAGGTGCTTTGTAAAAGATAATTCGATAAAAAATGTGACAAACAAATGCTTTATTTTAAAAAATAAAAGAAAAATGGCCTAAAATGGGACTTTGAAAATGCGACGGTTTTTGGGCCCGAAAATAGAGTCTAAAAAGGGTTTTTTAGTGAAAAAGGAGTCGCCACTTGGTATTGAGTTTTGGTGTACCAAGTCACCCGAAAATATTTTATAAAGGTAAGAAAATTAAGAATGATTTATTTAAAGAAATGATTTTTGGAAAAATATAGGAAAAACAAGAAAAACCCTTTTAGACGACTCCAGGTCTTTGAAAACAAGAGAAAAAGGTTCGGGAGTCACAGTTGAAGAAAGGGAAGGCAAAGGCTCGCGCCTAAGGCACCCTTTCAACCTAGCCGAAACTAGTTGCGAGGTTTAGTCTAAATTTTCCTAATATAACCCTAAGATTTTATCGCATTTGGATGCAACTATATGAATGCAAATCTAGTCCTAAAAATGGGTATCGTTAAGGGACAAAATGTTCCATTGAGGTTTAGTCGGAATTACCGCATTAATTGCGAAACCCGAGTCTAGACCTCGATGGAGTCACGAGTGTAGATGCAAAGTAGAATGCAAAAGAAAAGGAAAATAGTAATATAGATAGTAAGTGAACAAAGAAAGTAGGGATGCAACATAACGGGTACGGGAACTAATAGACTCGTGACTAACTGTTCCTACTCACGGAGGGGGGAACGACATGTACGCCATCGCTTCCCACGTGAGTAGATGACTATTTCTAGTCAAATCACACAAATGACCTAAGATTCTATGTGTAGTGAAATCTAAATGTTATGCACTAAATAGACGTTAAAAATAGATAATAAGCGATAAAGTATATATAAAAATCATGCAAAAATGGAAAAAGGCCTAAAAAGATAAAATGTGTGTGAAATGGCATGAATGAACACGCGAGAAATGATTCTAATACTAAAATGACCTAAAGGCCTAGCATTGGACTAGCCTATTTTCTAAAAATTCTCCGCTAGCGTTGGACTAGCGAAGAAACCGAAATTAACCACAACTAGCGTTGGACTAGTGTGGCGACGATACACATATATAATAGTAAAGCAAGTAAATAAATAAAGCATAGATTGAAGCAATAATCACATAAAAGCACATAATAGCACATAGGAGCACATAACACATAAGCATGATATTCTAGATGCAAAGTCCTAAAGAAAGCGAATAAAACACATAAGCACATAGCACACATAAGCACACAAAAGCCCTAACTATTACACCGGAGAAAGCCTAATTACAATCTAAAAAATAAAAATAAAAGGTAACCTATCTAGCCTATCTATTACATTTTCTATCTAAAATACATAAGATTTTTATTAAATAGATAACACATAAACTATCTATTACATTAACTATCTAAATACAAAATTTTTGCTAAATAGAATATTACCTATCTATTACATTTCTTTGAATAATCAAAAATTAAATTCGAGTAAATAATATGACATAAATAAATAAACACTCACACATGGATAAAAATTATAAGCACAAAGATACATGAAACACATAGAAAAACACATAGGAGCACGTAAGAGCACACAAAGAAGAAATTAAAAGGGTAATCGAGGTACCTCCCGTTCGTAAACTCGGTACAGATTGCTACTAAAATGAACAAACATGTCAAAAATACCACTATTTAATAAATAAATCACTAATTAAGTAATTTCCTACCGATCACTATGAACATACTACGATAATTCAAACAATTATAGCAATAATAAACAAAATAAGAGAAAGAAAATAATGATAATAATAATTAATTATTTAGGAAGAAAAATGAAAATTGTTTAAGTAAAAATAAATAAGTAAATAAATAAATAAAGCAAAACAACAAAATAAAGAAATAATAATAGAAGATAAAATACAATAATACATACTTAAACTTTTAACACCCCAAATAAGAATTATTAAAATAACTAAAAGGAAAATAAAGAAACTAATTTGAACATTAATTAGACTAACAAGACCCAATTTTAGAATATTAATTATAAATTTGATAAAATAAATAAAGAAAATGTGAAAAGAAATAATTTAAAGCTTTGAGGACATTAACTAATTTTAATTTTTCTTTTTGGCAAAAAATAAAATATTATAAGATTTGGATTAAAAATGAAATTTAGGCAACATTCTAAAGTGAAAATGTAATTTACAACAAACAAAAGGGTAAAATTATAATTTTAAACCCTAATTAAGGTAATGACATAGTTTACAACAAATTTAAAGGCTAAAAATATAATTTTCAGCAAGTATAATGCCCAAAAATAAAATTTCCAGCAATAGTTAAGGCCAAGAATATAATTTCAGCAAAGTCATTAAATAATACATAATTTACAGCAATGTATAGGGTCAAATTGCAATTTTCAGCTATATAAAAGGGCTAAAATAAAAAATTCCAGCAGCTATAAGTATTAGAATATAAGTTCCAGCAACAAATAAAAGACTAAAATACAATTTCAACAGTTAATGGAGGTTTTAAAACAAATTCCAGCAACATAAAGGACTAAAATATAAATTCCAGCAACAATAGGGGGCCAAAAATAAAATTCCAGCAAGTATAGTGACTTAAATAAAATTCCAGCAAGGTTGGGGGGACAAAAATAAAATTCCAGCAAGCATTCTAGGGCAAAAATAAATTTCCAGCAATGTTGGGGGGACAAAAATAAAATTCCAGCAAGTTAAAATATGAAAAATACAATTTCCAACAAGTTTTAAAACCAAATTGCAATTTTAAGCAACATTCAAGGTTCAATTTGTAAATTATAGCAACATTAAGCACCAATTTGTAATATCCAGCAATAAAAGGGGGTCAAACGAAATTTTCAGAAATATTTAGGGGTAAAAATGTAATTTCAGAAAAGTATAGGGGTCACAATATAATTTTATAAAAATATAGGGGTCAAAATGAAAATTGAAAAATGTAGGGGCCAAAATTATAATTATATAAAAGTTGGGGGACCTAAATGCAATTAATTGGGACCTAATTGAAAAGAAAATTAAATTATGGGGGTCAATCTATAAAAAATAGAAACTTAAATGCACAAATCAGAAATTATCGGGGCCACAGTGACATTAATAAAAGTATAAGGACTATAAAATAAATACCTATTATTAATTAAAAATAAATTAAAAAACTAAACTAATCAAAACGACATAGTTTTGAGTGAAACTACGTCAAAACGACGTAGTTTCACTAAAACTTTTTTTTTTCGGATTTTTAGTTTTATATTTTTTTTTCTTTTTCTTTTTCCCTTTTTCTTTTCCTTCTTCTTCTTTTCTCTCTTCCAGATTTCTTCTCTCTCTTTTTTTTTTCTTTCTCCCTTGGTTCTTCCCGATTCACTCTTCTCTCTCTCTCTCTCTCTCTCTCTCTCTCTCTCTCTCTCTCTCTCTCTCTTCTCCGTCTGGTCTCACTCCTAAACGGATTCCCTTTCTTCGCCGGCTTCCTGTCCGACTTCCTTTCTCTCTTCTCTCTCTCTCTCTCTGTGTCGATCAATATCTTTATCTTCTACTCCTAAATTCCTTAGATTGATTTTTTTTTATCTCACATGAAAAAACCATAAACAACAACATCTCAAAAGAAATCAGCAATCATGATTTCAGTGTGATTTAAAATTTATGCAAAAACCAAATTGGGGAGACCAAGAGTTACCTGATTCGGGTGGAGGGGGGTGGTGGCGATGGGTGGCTTGGAGCTATTTTGAGCCTTTGTTTTCTTCTTGCAGGTAATTGGAGATGCTGGTGGTCCGGTGGTAGCTTGGGCTGTTGATTGGTGTTGTTGTTGTTGTGATTCTTTTTTTTTTTTGTGTTTTGCAGGTGTGCGTATATCTGTGTGTGTATTCTGTGCAATTGTGTGTATAAGTGTGATTGAACTGTGATTGTGGGTGTGTGCTTGTGTGTTGCAGGGGTGTGTGTGTAATGGCGTGTGTTGTGGTGTGTGTTGTGGTGTGTGTATCGGCATGAATGTGTAGGTGTGTAGTGTGTGTAATGTGTGTTGGGTTTGCTACTGTGTGTCTGTCTGTGCTTCTTGCCTGAATGTGTGTGTGTGTAAAATCCGTGTGTGTGTCTGTGAATTGAAGGCCGAGAGAAGTGAGGTGAGAAAGTGCAAATGAGGCTATGTGCAGGCTTGTGTATATGTGTGTGGAGTGTGTTTAACAGGTGCAGGGACGGTGTGAGATTTGGCAAGGGAAGTATGAATGTGGACTGATGTGTGTGTTTACAGGGGTGTGCGTGTGTGTTTCTGTGTGATGTGTGTGTGCTTATTGGCGTGAAGGTGCAGGTGTGTAGTGTGTGTAATGGCGTGTGTTGTGTTCTTTGCAGGTGTATGCCATTGTGAATGTGTGTGCCTCTGTGAATGGATAGTTAGTGTGTATGTGTGTGTATGAGGTGCAGATAAGCTGGACGTTTGGTGTGTGAATGTGTTTCTGGTGAAGTGAGGTGAGTGTTTGTGTGTTTGTGCTGCTGAATTGAGTGCAGGGAAGTGAGGGAAAGCTGTGAGTGTTCTGTGTGCAGGGGAAGTCAAGTGAGAGTTTCTGTCCAAGTAGAGGGAAAACAGAAAAAGGAGAGCCGAGAGAGGGAGTGTGTGTTTGGTTTTGTGAATGTGAGTGAAATGCCAAATGTGAGTGTGTTGCAGAGAGTTTGAAGTGGTGTGTGATCTAGTGGTTTTTGTGTAAAAATGGTCAAAAAACTGAATCAAAATTCCTAAAAATCTGATGAAAAGTGAGTGCAAGTGAGGGTGTGATGTGATTAAACATAGAGTTTGGTGGGTTAAGTGAAATTGGAAGCATGGCTGCCGTTAGCCATGGCAGGAAGCAAACAGCAGTAGCAACGCTGCTGCTGCTGTTCATCATCTTTTTTTTTTTTGGAGAAAAATAAAGGAAAACAAGTGAAATAGAATAAAATAAAAGATATTGGGATCTCTAAAATCACTAAGAAAAATACTAAAATTTATAGTTATAAAACGAATAAATAAAATTTACCGCAAAAATTTAAAAATTAACATAACATTAAAAATATGCGATTAATAGAAAAATAATAATAACAAATAATAATAATAATAAAGTATTAAAATAAATATTAAAAATTTCTAAAAATCAGGAAATTTATACGGGAAATTCATGAATATATGAGCTATGCATAAAAAAAAAATTTCACTTGAAAAATTCTCATAAAAAAATGCATTGGGAAACATGCCATTAATAAACAAAAAAGACAAAAAATAAATAAACACCAAATGACTTCTAAAAATCATGTAATTTTTACAAAAAATTTATAAATATACAAAATACATATATGAAAATTTTCACTTAAAAATTCTCGTAAAAAAGAGTGCATTGAAAAACGTGTCAAAAAATACTAAAATTTTAAATAAATGATAAATGACTCTTAAAAATTATAAATAATGATAAAAATAATAAAATTGTATATTTAGGAAATAAAATAAAATAAAATAATATTTGTAGACACCAAATTTTGACACACATTTTATAAAAGTATGCGTATTACTCTATTTAGGGGTTATTGTGATTTTCAGGGGCTAATTATAACTTTTGTGTATATTACGTCTAATTTGTCATATCAGGGGCAAAATGGTAATTTTACCATGTAAATATTAGTTTATTTTATTTTATTTCCTAAATACATTGATTTTACTATTTTTATCATTATTTATGATTTTAATGATTTTAGGAGTCATTCATCATTTATTTAAAATTTTAGTATTTTTAATTTAATGGCACGTTTCCCAATGTATTTTTTTTATGAGAATTTTTCAAGTAAAAAAAAAAAATTTTTGTTATGCATGTTTCATATGTTCATGAATTTTCTGTATAAATTTCATAATTTTTAGAAATCGTTTAGTATTTATTTTAATACTTTATTATTATTATTATTATTATTATTATTATTATTAATTGTTATTATTATTATATTTTTTATTAATCACATATTTTTAATGTTATGTTAATTTTTAAATTTTTGCAGTAAATTTTTATTTACTCATTTTTATAACTCTAAAATTTTAGTATTTTTTCTTATTGATTTTAAGAAATACAAATATCTTTTATTTTATTTTTTATTTCATTTTTCTTCTTTTCTTTTCTCCTTTATTTCCATTACAAATTTCTTCTTAAAAAATTTAAAAAAAAAAAAAAAAAGAGCAGGCTGCGCTTGCAGCCTGCTGCTACTGCAGCAGCATGGGAGCTGCCATCATAGCAGCCCCATGCCATCATCACAACTCTCCCCAACTCCCCTGCAATTCAGCAGATTTGAGGGGATTTTGGGGAGATTGATTTTTTTTCCCCATTTACACACTTCACCTTACTCTCTTCTCTCACCTGCACAAAATTCACCCAGATTCACCAGCAAAACACACACCACACTCACATATTCACACCGGCAATTCACTCCCTCTCCCCTGCAGACTCTCACGCCTCACACACAGAACACCTGCACCTTTACTTCTCCCTCTCTTTCGGCCTTCCCACAACTCACACAGAACACACACAGAACACACACCTGTACACAACACATACACCTGTAAAACATATACACATACACCTGCAAAAATTCGAAAAAAAAAAAAAAAACAACAACAACAATAGCAGCAGCAACAACAGTCAACAACTGGCGCCTACTACCACATCCCACCGCCGGCTACACCACTCCACCGGAGCCATCCGAAACAGGTAAGGCTCTCATCTAAAAATCTTTTTATTTATTTATTCTTTTGCTTTTGTTTGATTTATAAATTGGCTGATTTATATACTTGAAATTTACGTTTTAATGAGAATTTTTGGTTTAGAAAACTAGGGAGTTTAGCGATAGAGAGGGACCGAGAGTCAAGAGATAGAGAGGGACCAAGAGTCAAAAGATAGAGAATGAAACCGAGAAAGAGAGAGAGAGGTAGAGGAGCCGGAGAGTGAGAGTGAGCAGACCGAAGAGAAGAAGAGAAGAAGAGAAGAAGAAGAGAATGGCCGAGGACAGAGGGTGAAGAAAGAAAAGAGTGAGTGAGCCGAAGAGAAGAAGAGAAGAAGAAGAAGAGTGCGTGAGTGGCCGAAGAAAACTAAAGAGAATGGCCGAAAAGAAAAATCTGAGGAGAGAATGGCCGAAGAGAAAGAAAAACTAGAGAGAGGCCGAAGAGAGATAGGCCGAAGAGAAAAGAAAGAGATAGGCCGAGGAGAAAAGAAAGAGAGCAGGCCGAGGAGAAAGAAAAACTAGAGAGAGGCCGAAGAGAGATAGGCCGAAGAGAAACTAGAGAGAGCAAGCCGAGGAGAAAATAATGAGAACAGGCCGAGGAGAAAGAAAAACTAGAGAGAGGCCGAAGAGAGATAGGCCGAAGAGAAACTAGAGAGAGCAAGCCGAGGAGAAAATAATGAGAACAGGCCGAGGAGAAAGAAAAACTAGAGAGAGGCCGAAGAGAGATAGGCCGAGGAGAAACTAGAGAGAGCAAGCCGAGGAGAAAATAATGAGAACAGGCCGAGGAGAAAAGAAAGAGAGCTGGCCGAAGAGAAAGAAAACTAAAGAGAAAGGCCGAGGAGAGTGCTGAAGAGGATAGGCCGAGGAGAGAAAGAAAACTAGAGAAAGAGGCCGAAGAGCTAGGATGCCGAAGAGGGAGGCCGAAGAGAGAAACTGAAAAGAATAAAACCGAAGAGAAGAAAAGAAAAATATTTATTTCTTTAGTTGTTTATTTCATTATTTTCATCTGATTATATTTATTTACATTTTGCCTCCTTAGGTTCTTAATTGCTTAATTATGCCCTTCAATACTTTAGTTTACTTCATTTAAGTCCTTATTTATTTTAATTGACCCCCTAGGTTTGTTCTAGTTCACCTTTTACCCCCTATGCATTGCTGGAATTTTATTTTGTACCCCAACATTGCTGGAAATTATATTTTGTCTTAGAATATTGCTGGAATTTTACATTTTTGCCCCCCAAACCTTGCTGGAATTTTATTTTGTACCCCAACATTGCTGGAAATTTTATTTTTTGTCTTAGAATATTGCTGGAATTTTGCATTTTTGCCCCCAAACCTTGCTGGAATTTTATTTTGTACCCCTACATTGCTGGAAATTCTATTTTGTCTTAGAATATTGCTGGAATTTTGCATTCTTGCCCCCAATACTTGCTGGAATTTCATTTTTATCCCTCCCAACATTGTTGGAATTTTATTTTGCCTTAGAATACTTGCTGAAATTTATTTTTTGTCCCCCAAACTTGCTGAAATTTTTATTTAAGTCATTATACTTGCTAGAATTTTAGTTTAAGTCCCTATACTTGTTGAAATTTTAGTTTTAAGCCCTAGATACTTGTTGGAATTTTATTCTAAGTCCCTAATTTGTTCGAAATCTACATTTTTATGCTCAATTTTTAAGTATTTCATATTTTATACTTTAAATAGTGGTACCTTGACATGTTTGTTGATTTTCTTAGCAATTTATACGAATGGGAGGTACCTCGATTACCCTTTTTATTTCTCTTTATATGCTCCTACGTGCTCCTATGTGTTTTCTATATGTTTTTTTATATATATCTTTGTGCTTATAATTTTATCCATGTGTGAGTGTTTATTTATTTATGTCGTATTATTTACTCGAATTTAATTTTTTGATTATTCAAAGAAATGTAATAGATAGGTAATATATTCTATTTAGCAAAATTTTCGTATTTAGATAGTTAATGTAATAGATTGTTCACGTGTTATCTACTTAACAAAAATCTTATGTATTTTAGATAGAAATGTAATAGATAGGCTAGATAGGTTACCTTTTATTTTTATTTTTATTTTAGATTGTAATTAGGCTTCTCCGGTGTAATAGTTAGGGTTTTTGTGTGCTATGTGTACTATGTGCTTATGTGTTTTATTTGCTTTCTTTAGGACTTTGCATCTAGAATATCATGCCTATGTGTTATGTGCTCCTATGTGCTGTTATTTGCTTTTATGTGATTATTGCTTTAATACATGCTTTATTTATTTACTTGCTTTAATTACATATGTGTATCGTCGTCACACTAGTCCAACGCTAGTTGTGATTAATTCCGGTTTCTTCGCTAGTCCAACGCTAGCGGAGAACTTATAGAAAATGGGCTAGTCAAATGCTAAGCCTTTAGGTCATTTTAGCCTTAGGATCATTTTCGTGTGCATTTCATGACACTTCACACACATTTTATCTTTTTTAGGTTTTTTTCCATTTTCTATGAATTTTAACATATACTTATAACTTATTACTTATTTTAACATCTATTTAGTACATAACATTTAGATTCCACTACACATAGAATTATAGGTCATTTGTGTGATTTCGACTAAGAAATAGTCATCTACTCACGTGGGAAGCGATGGCGTACATGTCGTTCCCCCCTCCGTGAGTAGAAACAGATAGTCACGAGACTATTAGTCCCCCGCACCCGTTATGTTGCATCCCCATTTTCTTTGTTCATTTACTATCTATACTATTATTTTTCTTTTCTTTTGCACTCCATTCAGCATCTATACTCGTGACTCCGTCGAGGTCTACATTCGGGTTTCGCAATTAATGCGGTAATTCCGACTAAACCTCAATGGAATATTTTGTCCCTTAACGATATTCATTTTTAGGATTAGATTTGCATTCATATAGTTGCATCCAAATGCGATAAAATCTTAGGGTTATATTAGGAAAATTTAGACTAAACCTCGCAACTAGTTTCGGCTAGGTTGAAAGGGTGCCTTAGGCGCGAGCCTTTGCCTTCCCTTTCTTCAACTGTGACTCCCGAACCTTTTTCTCTTGTTTTTCAAAGACCTGGAGTCGTCTAAAAGGGTTTTCTTGTTTTTCCTTATTTTTTCCAAAAACCATTTCTTTAAATAAAGCATTTTGATTTTCTTACCTTTTATAAAAATATTTTCGGGTGACTTGGTACACCAAAACTCAATACCAAGTGGCGACTCCTTTTTCACTAAAAAACCCTTTTTAGACTCTATTTTCGGGCCCAAAAATCGTCGCATTTTCAAAGTCTCATTTTAGGCCCTTTTTCTTTTATTTTTAAAATAAAGCATTTGTTTGTCGTGTTTTTGTCGAATCATCTTTTACAAAGCATTTTTCTAAAAAATTATTTTTACAAAAATTTACACCCTTTTCTTTTTCCAAACATCTAACGCTCATTTACTATCCTCTTTCGAAAAAATGGGGCGCGACAATATTTACATGGTGAAATTATTATTTTGCCCCTCATGCGACGAATTGGACGTAATATATACAAAAATTATAATTGGCCCCTGAAAATAAATAAAATAACAAAATACCCCCTAAATAAAGTAATACGCATATTTTTATAAAAGGTGTGTCAAAATTTGGTGTCTACATAATTTTTATTATTAGGTTTATGGTTTAGGTATTTTATTTTATTTTTTGGGGTTAGGGTTTAGAATTTGGGTTTTTTTACTATTGGGTTTAGGGTATAAAAATCTTGTTTTTAGAGTTTATGGTTGCGTATATAATTATACCTTAATTTAGATTTTAAAATTTGGATACATAATTGTGGAGTTTAGAGTTTAAAATTTGGGTAGATAATTATAAGATTTAAAATATAGAATTGGGCATAGGTTTATTAGATCTTAGTATTTGGGGTATGTTAGGATACTTGATTAATATACATGGTAAGTGTGAATGTGACAATGAATGATTTAAAATACTATGATATAAAAAATTAAAAGAATTGCAAATGATACATAATAAAATAAATCATATATTATAAGAATTTGAAAGAATTACAAATAATACGTACTGAGTTCTAATGTGGTTCTAATGTACCATAAGTCTCACAACCAATTGGCCTATGAATTCTACGTGTCCTATGCAGTTTGTCTTCAGGTACATGGTGGGACTCTTGCTCATCATGCATAATATCCTCGAACTGTGAACTAAAGCTTGCAAACAGCATAGGTTAGGTTGGAATACTTGTAGTGGAAGCTTGTATCATGTACGCCTTACCTAAAGTAGTGGATGGAAAAGTTGTCGAATATTGAGGTTGCAGATAATAAGGGGTGTGATCGAGGACGATGTGGAAGGCAACTGCGATAGGCCTGCACCATGATTATAAGACCAAGAAGCACCATAACTAGTCGAATAGGAAAGACCCTCACTATGAGCATACGAATGAGATGCACCACAATCAGTCGCCTCACTAGATAAAACACGACGGCGATGTCCTTCGCCATGTTGGCTTCCTCAAACATTTTTGGGAACCCTATGAACTTGGCAATTGCTTACGTGATCCTCAGTATCGAGAATAGGTAACTGTATAGGATGACGTGAAAGATGATCTAACTCACCAACCCCATGTAGCGTATCATATGTCATATATCTTGCATGACAGTCCATACATTAACCGCTTTAGGTTCAGCATTGGGTAAGTTATCAATAGACAGCTGATGCATGCGGGAGACCATGTCAAACTGAAAAAATAAAAAAAAATCATATTTTGTTACACGAAAATAATCATTTTTTCTAATACTTTACAATTATTAATTATTTTTTATTTATTCCTATTTTAGTAATAAATTAGATAAATTTTAAAAAAATCATTGCATTTTAATAAAACTAAAATGGAAGCACTTTGATTTTATCCTACTTATACCTAATCTTTGTTTGGTGTCAAACCAGCAAAATAAAATTTCCTACTTCAATAAAAATAAAATGAAATGTAGTGATGAGTAGGGTCGTATCCACAGGGACTGGTCAATTTATTTATTTATTTCCAATCACGAGAATGGAGGGTTTTAAGTAAATGATTAAAGTAAAGAAATTCAAAAGTGCAAAATTAAATTAACCAAAATCAAATAAACCTACACTCTAGTCAAAGGAATAATTTCCACTTTGGTTCAATTTAATTGATCCTCGATGCAAAGATAAATTTCTATGTTCACGAATAAATTGGTTATGATTGTTAAGAAGTTCTAACAATCTGTCTTTTCTTACTGTGTCGGTAACTAAGGTAAGACCATTAGTTACTTCTCTAGTCTAATGATAACTCTAGATAAGACCTTAGGATTCAATTATTCAACAACTTTAAAATTAGAGAAGTCACCAATTCTAACCAACAAATATTTGAGAGGCTTTGTTCAAATTAGATTATCTATTCTTGTGATATAATCTAAAAGTCTCTATTACAATTGAATTAATCACTCACCGCCAATGCTAAAACTATCAAACAATTACAGATTTGACATTTTAGATAGTTTTAGATTATCTTACAATTAAATAGTGATTAGTTATTTAATTGACGAAACAATCACACAAGAATGAACACAATCACCTTGAAATTAAACAAAGAATAGATAGATACTCATAAACGTTGAAAATAATTAAAAATATTTAGATCTCAAAGTATTGGATGAACCAGAGCTTCAATTATCCTTCAACTAAAGTGAAACATTTAACCACGTATTATGGAGTCAAATCTTCAAAAGAAAATTAACAAGAATTTTTCTCTAGAAAGAGAAAATAAAAAACCAAAACTAAAACTAAGGAATTCTAAGACTAAAAGAAAAGCTGCATTCCAGCAAGGAGTGCAATTGCCGACGTCTTCCTTTTTCTCCCTTAATCTTCACGTTTCTTTCCTTTTTCTTTTCTTTGTTTCCTATTCAAAATCAATTTCCATCCAATCTTCTCTTTCTCTTCTCACGACTCTTGTTCTATAGGAAGATTCTTTTTCCTTGTCAATGTTAATTCCCATCAAGAGTTCTTTCCAATTGAGATTCATTACAAAAAGACAAGTGAGACCTCCAATTGTAGCCTTTTACCAAATCACGTTTCGCACTTCCTGCACCGCAATATGGTTAGACTATGGCCACCCTTTATCAAGCTGAGTCTTCTAGAATTTTGATAATATTAAAGCTTCTTTTTTATATAATTACCTGCAAACAAGGCCAAACACCAAGAAGTGAATAAATTCAAAAATTAAATACCATCTTTGACCAAAATAGGGGGCAATTAAATACAATATATATGATGTTTTAGCTACCTAACAATTTTTTATCATTTTTTAAGATTGTTTCTATTTGTAAATTAATTTTCTAATCATTTAAATTGCATACTTTTTAAACCTAAAAATATTCATCACAACATATTTTGTAATTATTTGTTATTTACTTGATTATTCCTACCTTTACAATCATTTCTCTAATTATATATTTTTCTTTGTCCCCATAATTTATTTTTCATTAACCATTACTTGAAACTTATTATGTAATTTTTAGTATTCCCTTAATTCCTACTTTTAAATTATTTCTCCATTTATCATTTTTAAACTTTTTTCACTTATTTCCATAATTATTCTTAACTACAAATTATTGTTAATAATCTACTTTAAATCATTTATGCAAATACCGACTACGAGTAAAAAATCCAGCACAACAACAAATATAATAAAAAAATTAGCAACATATTCCATCTAAGTAATACAAGAAAACCAACATTTTACAAGAAATTAAAAACATGTGCTGCAAATAAAATGAAATAAAAAACATATAGTAACATTCATAAATATAAACAACAACATATATTAACATACGTGAATATAAACAACAATATAAAAGATAAATGAAAGCAGAATCTAACCTAAATATGATAACACAAGAGAACGGCTCTAGTTATTTTTTAAAATATCATTGCATTTTAATAAAAATATAATGGAAGTAATCACATTTTTATCCCGGTTATACCTAATTTTTTGATCATTTTCATAATTGTTTCTATTTGTTAATTAATTTTCTAATCATTTAAATTACATATTTTTTAAACCTAAAAATAATCACAACATAATTCGTAATCATTAGTTATTTACTTGATTATTCCTACTTTTAGGATTATTTCTCTAATTATATATTTTATTTTTTCCCCTCAATTTATTTTCCATTAACCATCACGTGCAACTTATTATGCAATTTTTAATTATTTCCTTAATTCCTACATTTAAATTATTTCTCCACTTATCTTTTTTAAATTTTTTTCCACTTGTTTCCATAATTATTCCTAACTACAAAATAATGTCAATAATTTTCTACTTTAAATTATTGTTCCAAATACCAACAAAGAATAAAAAATCCAACATAACAACAAAAATAATAAAAAAAAGCAACATATTCCATCTAACTAATATAAGAAAACCAACATATTACAAGAAATTAAAAACATGTGATGCATATAAAATCAAAATAAAAATGGATATTAACATACATAAATATAAACAACAACATATATTAACATACACAAATAAAAACAGAAATATAAAAAAATAAAAGAAAGTAGAAATAAAAACAGAAATATAAAAAAATAAACAACTTTAAGCTTTCTTTTTTTTCCCATTGTAGTGCAAACCATTTTTTTTCCCTATTCTTTCAAGTTGCATACATCACAGTATATCACTTTTACCTGCACCCATAAGAGTAATAATAAAATAAGAATATAATTTTTTAGCTCCGGAATTGTAAGATAGTGTATCTACCAAATATTCGAAATCATTTTAGTCATGTGGAACAGTTGATTAACAGTGAAACTAATGACATTGATGAAGTTTTTATGAGAAGCAAAATGAGAAAAATTCATATTACGAGGGGCAATGTGTAATTGACCCTTATTTATATGATAATGATTATCATAATTTATGTGAGATTGTATTGTACATTGTATTAGAATCATTGTAAGACAAATGACAAATAACTTCATCTGTAGTCACAGGCTCACAGCAATCTTTTGTGATGGACTAGGCCCATCTTTTTCTTACTACCCCTTCAATATGCAGCTATTATATATAATTGATCTAACAAAATATGAAGATTGGAACATTAAAAACGACAATTTTTGTGATATAGTCTCATGTATAACTTTTTATGGAAAATGGGTGATTTTGTCACAAAAGGCTGACTCTTTCTAAAACACGATTCTTGGCAATCATCTTGGTTTCTAATGTATTGATAAGTTAAAGTGTTCATCTTGTCGCCTACCCCAAATTGACATTGTAAAAAGACGCGGAATAAAAAAGTCAATAGAATTTAGGATTAAATAACATAATATTAAACTTGTGGGATAAAAATTGCAAATTATTTTTTTAGAAACTCCCAATTATTATGTTTGATGACCACGCAATTGGAGACCAAAAAAATTGAGAAAGATGGAGAAAAAAGATAGAAGTTTATAATTATATATTCACAAAGAATTTTGTATTACAAAATTATGTCTTGATGATTAAAAAAAATTACAACATTGGAATTCTAGTTTGACCGATGGGCAACCGAAAAATTCTTTTTTTACACCAATTTTTTTCTTTTCCTTTCTATCAAATTTAATTGGATTTATCCATGATGTTTCAATAGTAAGGTAAAATGGGGTGAGTCTTTTCTTTTTTTTTTTTTTTAACAATTACATACGGCAGGCCTTTTGTGATACGATACGTACAAACCATTTCAATTTGGTATTAAACTTAGGATTAAGAAAATTGGGCCCAAAGGCCTCGTGATGGACCAAAGAGCATTAAGGCTAATGGAATGAATTGGTCCATGATGCTAAAAATTAGTCAGTGCGTTGGTGAATTTATGCTTCAAAATATGGAGAATAGCAATGCCTTTAAGTACAACCCAAATACTAAATATCTAGCTTTGTATTTAAGTATTTCAGTATTTCATACAAACAGCAATACAATAACCAAATACTAAATATCTAGCTTTGTATTTAAGGATTACAAGTTTTTCATTCGTTTAATATTTTTCCTCTTTGTACGACAAACAAATTTCTTTTCTTTTCTTATCTTTTTCTAAATGACACGTTATGCATGTATTATTTTTTCTTCCCCAAACATTCGCTCCTTTTTAATTTTCTTTCCCTCCTCATTCTACATAAAAGCTCACCACATTGGATCTCTCTACTTTCGCTAATTTACTTTACTCCAGAAAACTTTAAAAATAATTTATTCAATTGACCATAGATGATAATTTGTATAAAAGAATTTTAATGTCGTTCTTTGGATGTTACTTTGTGGGATTTCATGATTTCTTGGGTCTCACTAGTAATGCCTTTTATTTCATTATTTAATTTTTGTGAGGGGCTTGAAAATAATTTACACAATTTTAGTTATTTGTTTGCCTATTTAATAACTTATTAAATTGCTTAAGAGAAGTTAAAATGGAGTGACCTAGTAAAACAAGATTAACAAGTTATTATTTGCCACTCTTGAAACACTAGATCAAGTGGTGACGTTACACCTTGAATTATTTGTGGACAACATATGCCATAACCTACATTATAATTGAGTCAACCTAACTAAGCATATCGTGAGCTATTAACTAAACATGTTTGAGTTAATTAGATAGGACAAAACAAAAAGAAAAAGAAAAAAAAATGCGGTGCTGCTGGTTGGAGTAAAAGAAACAAAATCAAGCATGAGGTGGCAAGAGATTGAGTTGGAAGAAAGCAATTTGGTGTATCAGCTTTTGAAATACGTTGTTATATATTAAATACAGTAAACAAAATAAAATGGAAGAGAAAAGAGAGGAGACAACCAGGTCTTGAGCATGCAAAAGCAAGCAGGAGGTGGAAAGGAAAAAATAATAAGATATTGTGGGGAATTTTCTCAAGCTTCGGTCGGCACTCTTGGGTTGAATTTGTTCAGCTCAAACCGATGCAAACAGCACCCACGAAAATGACAAGTTGGTGAAGGCTAAGCGGAGGAATGAAGAGGAAAATTGAGGAACTTGAACAAGAGCTGAAGATGTGGAGGAAAGCTTCAAGCTTGAGGAGGCAATTCTTGGACAGAATATGAGACACTTAGTGGCAAGCTAAACTAGAATTATTCTATCAACTACAAGCACAAGATTATCTGGTGTTAGTGATTGAAAACTAAAGAAGGAACAAGTGGGAGTAAGAAAAGATTGCAAAGGAGCTGAAGGTAATCTAGGATCGCTATCTTTTCTTAGTTTTGTTTGCTGGTTAGTTGGATGCATTCTTAAGCTAATAAAAAAGAAAAATAACAATTAAAAGCCTTGTATTTACTGATATGAAAGGGGAAATTGAATAGAAATTAATATGTACATTGTCAAAGAACTTGAACACAAGTTAAACCCATAAATACAGACAGCCCTAGTGCAATATTGCTAAATTGGTCATAACTTGGTGTAGAAAATATGGAATTGAGTGATTCTTGTTGCGTTGGAAACTAGACTCGAAGTCCTTTCCAACGGTATAAAATTCATACTCTGATCATCAGTAGATTAACACCAGAATGCTTAAGCACTTGACTGAAATTTTAAGACTGTGTGACCAGGCTGATAATTTGTAAATTTTCGAGTTGATTTTGAGCATGTTATGATGGAGACATGAAGTTGTGTTCTATGTAGAATTTGTAGTGCTTGAATGGAAGTTTCTAAAACTGTAAATATCATTCCCATGTGAGTCGCCTACTGAATGTTATGGCTAGTTGAAGGAGAGTACTTGAGTAGACTTGGAAAACTCGTATAACACTCCTCTGTGAGCAGTTTTGGTAGATCAATCATAACTTTGTGTAGGAATCTTGGATTTGAATGATTCTTGTTGTTTTAGAAACTAGATTCACAGGTATTTAAAAATGTATAAAGTATTCACCAAATTTATTTGTATATTAATCGCAGAAATTATGCAAAGTGGGCTGAAAATTTGATTCTGCATGAACAGGTTGGATGAAAGGCTAAATTTAGGCGAGCTTTTAAACTTGTTCTTGTTGGATTTTGGGTTCATGTTCTTCACAAAACTTGTAGGTAATATAAGTCAGTTTTCAACCAATTACACCATACAATCTGGTTCTCTGTGTATTAACTCCAGCAATGACATGAACTTGTTTGAAAATCCAACCTGCGTGAGCAGGATTGGTGCAACACCAATTTGTAGACTAATTTGGAACTTGTTCCTGTTAGAATTTGACCTGATGATCTTCACAAAAGTTGTAGCCCTTAAAATGAAGTTTTTAACCATATAACCCTCATGTCCTACTTCTTGGTGGATTAATCCCAGAATTTGTAGAAACTTGACTGAATGCCCAACCTTGCACAGTCAAGGTTGATGATTTGTCAAATTGGGATGCGATTTTGAACCATGTTCCAGTTAAGATATGAAATTATGACCTTTATGAAAGTTTTAGTACATCAATTTTAGTTTCCAAATATGTAAATATTGTACCCATGTGAGTTAACTACTGAAAGTTATGCAATATTGAAAACTGAACACTTGGTTAGACTAAAAGTGTGTTCTTGATAGTAATTGAACTGAGTTGTGACTTAAATTAAGTTGGGTTATAAGGAGAACTGGAACTTATTTTCATCATGAAAAATGCTTTAAATTGAGTACTAGTTTACATAGGTATTGAGCTTGTGAAATTTGGTGAAGTGAAAATAGCATTAGACTTGTGTGTACAAGCTCCTCTTTCAAGATACCCTAATTTTTATTATTTCATTCATTCACCTTGATTTGATAGTTAATTAATTTATCTATAGTTAATAGGTGATTCGGGCAATTCAAGGAGCGAGCATTGAAAGATCCCCTAAACCTTAATCTACAGGTGAGTGTCCTAAAATCATTTTTTTATCTATTAACATCGATTTTTACAAAAGTCATGTCACTTGTTGAAAAGCTTAACAATGTGACTCGTTATTACTCGACTCGATATTATACTTGTTAATTGTACCTAATTTTCTATGAACCAGTTGTTTACTTTATCACACTGGAAAATACTTGTAATTGTTAAACGTACTTGTACTTGCTATGAACCCAGTTGTGTACTTAATCGCACTGGGAAGTACTTGTTCTTGTGAAATGTACTTGTACTTGTGCATGCGTGCTTGATTTGGGCCCCACCTTGTGCATGTCCACTTTAACTGAGCCGGCAGTGGGCCTGGTCACCAACTATTGGCTGCCTTGGCATCTCGGCGCCCACCGGCCTGCAAGGAGGTTTCGTAGGTTAAGAGGTGTACCGGAAAGTACTTGGATAACTCTCGAGATTACCAACCGGCGTGATGTGGCCACGAAATAAATATTGGCGTACAAGACTAGAGAATTATTAGACTTTTTGCCATGGCACAGTACTTGACTAGTTCTCGAATAACGCTCGATATACTCTCAAGTAGTGCTTGACTTGATTCATCAGTATTCTTCTTTGTTTATTTGTTGAATTTGTTATTACTAGATCTGGATGAGCCAGTTGTTATTCTTGTGTGTTACCTTATTTTAAAATGAATATTTTGACAAGGTATTTGAAATGACTTTATAAATGGACCTCACTGGGCTTCTAGCTCACTCCTGCGATATTTGTTTTCCTTACAGGCAGTTAAGCACGTGATAGAGTGGCGAGATTAGGTACTTGTAATACCATAGGCTCACTATGGTGGTGTAAATTTGAGGTCTAGATGGCTCGCACTCTTGTAATTATTTGGGGGTTTGTAATCATATGTTAAATTTATCTATTTCGAAAGTGTGACTAGTGAGTCCTGACGAAAGTTAGGCAGGCGCTTAGTCAGGATATGGTGAGTATCCTGGTTGGGTCGTCACAATTTTTACATAAAAGCTCACCTTTTTGGAATTTGGTAATACATTTTATAATAAAAATAAAAAATTGAGTTAAATCAATTAAACTGATACTATAAATAATAAAAATTTGGGAAAATTTCTTATAAAGGTGGTGGAAGTTTGGTAATGAACAAAGAGGGTGAAACTTCCACATAATTTCTATAAAGGACGTTATTACTAAAAGCAAACGATTTCATGTATAAAAATATAATATTGACATTTTTATTGACATTTAATGTTAATCAACTAATGAGGGTTAGATACGGTTACTAAATTACACAAAGTGGTATAAGCTGTTCTGGTTAGAATATTAGGTTAATGAACCGATTAATTGGTTCATGCCCACCCCTACCCTCAGCCATTTTAATGTTTGATTGGCTACAGAATGGTTCGAGAATCACTAACTTCGATGCCACTTGTAATGAATTGAGCTAATTGTTTCCAGAAAGGACGAATGTTTTAAAAATCGAACCGGCCAATGAACCGAAGGGAGAAGGGGTTCCCAGTCGAACTAGGGTTCAATGATTTTTCTCTTTTTTAATTTATTTTAATGTATAATATAAAATAAATCCTAGATATACACCACCCTGTAAAATTAGTCAACCCATTAATTGTTTAAATATATTCAACTATAAAAATTAATGAATTTATTATATTCAAATTCACAAGTTAATGATTTATCATATTTGGCAAAAATTTTATGAAATATTCTATGTCTATAAAAATTAAATTAACAAAGAAAATGGCATTACAAGTATAAAAAATACAATAACTATAAAATTTACCATTACAGTATGTTATTATATTTTTAAATATTTTAAATACAATCTTGAACATTCTAAATTATTAGATCATATTTGTTACTTGCTTTCACATTCTCTACTTTTTTAATAGACTTATTTTTCAATATAAAATTCAAATTTATTTTTAATACCAAATAATACAATTAACTTTGTATATAGGGCAATTCGAGCAAATGTAATTTTTTGAAACAAAAAAAAATTCTTTTGCCCATTTTTTAAGGTAGGTTCGCATGTCAAATGATTTTCAAATTTCAATTTGATTATCTTACTATTCGTTTAGATCTATTTAGTTTTTAAATTTTTTAGTTTTTTACGTATTTTGTTACAACATCTAACGAGAGGTAATTTCTAACAATTTTATACCAATCAAGAATTTCTTAAAAGAGGCTAAACTTTATTTAAAATCCATTCTTAGGTTTTAACTTTAGACGTATTCTCTCCAAAAGAAATTTTATTTATGATGTATAGAACCATTGAGCGAGTCAATTTGACTTTGTACAATAGTCTAAAAATAAAACTAACAAGTAAATCTATTTGCTTATTAGTTCTTAATTTAATGAATTATGTTTAATTTACACATTTTCTTTTAGTATGTCAAGAAAAGGTGGATATGTGATGTTATAATAATTGGAATCTATATATTGCATAGAAAAATATGACTTTAATAATCAGAACTGATTTTTAATTTTTTCAACAAAGAAAATAACTTGCGATCCACTTCCTTTCATGACGTCGTAAGGTGCTTATTATTGAATAATAATTAACCATAATTAAAAAAATTACACAAATGCCTTACAAAAATACTAATTTAAACTTTTAATTAGGAGAATGTTTTAGGCATATAAATGAATAATTAAATAATTTAGATAAAAGGACTAATCTTAAATTAGAGATTTTGGTTAGAGTAAATCTAAGATTTCTTTAACATAATGAATTTGGATGCCAAGATAAAAAGGTAAGAATTATTTAATTTCATTAAACATGATTACTAAAAAAAAGAAACTAAAAAAAGTAAGAATCATTTAAATTCAATAATGTGATTAATGAAAATAAAGAAACTAAAAAAGTAAGAATGAGTTAATTTTATCAAAAGGAAATAAAGAAACTAAAAATGTAATAATCAATTAATTTATTAAAATGATTAAAGGAAAACTAAAGAAAGAATAAATAAAATATTTGCAATATAAAAAGCAACAACTTGGACGTTGGGCTTGATGGTTTCAATGTTGGAAGGCTTGGTGGGAGGTCTCAAGTTCGAGACCTCCCACCAGCGCTACAGTACCTGTTTTTGGTTAAAAAGGTCAAAGTAAAAAATTGGCGAACTGTCAGTTCACGGTTCAATTCTGGTTTGCTGGTTCAATCCGATTCATGATGGTTCTTAAGTCCTATAGCGAATTGTGTAGAATCGGATCGAAAGCAAAACCAGTTCGCAGTTTAATCGGTCGAACTAACCAGTCTAGTCCGATTTTAAAAACATGGGAACAAACAAGATAGAAATGAAAGCAAAAGGATAAGAAAACAAGAATTGAATAAGAGAGTCAAGTAGAGAAAGAGAGGATTTAATTGATGATGAAGAGAGTTGATTACAATCTACCAATATACAACGCTCTACTCTCTAATTTTCTCTCTTTTATACATTTTACAAGAATGGTTTCCTACAACTGTCTTTTGAGGTAACTAACTACTTCCATAGTGACCGACTGTAACTAACTTTTTCCAACCTCTTTTCCTGCCTTTAGTGAGCTGGTTACTATTTTCTATTTTCCCTCCTAGCTGTCCACTATCTGCTGATTTGTCTTCTCTAGCTGATTTACTACTCTTGCTGTTTTTCTTTCATTTTCCTCCTTCCAGTATCATAACATTCAATAGATTATTGATTCTTTGAGTGGCGAGTTCAAGGTATGGCATCTTGGTCTAGTCAATTATTTTTCTTGGTATGGAGATTTTTCATGCTTCAAATGACATTAATCTCTGTCAAAGAAAATATTTGAAATAACTCCTTATCAAGACAAAAATGGATAAGAGTAAGTTCGACTCAACTCCTATGGCCCCTTCCATCACTCTCCCAAAGTCGAATGGCACATTGCTTGCTTCTAGTGATGCTGATTATATAGACAAACGGTTGGGGCTCTTCAATATGCTACACTCAGGCACCCTGATGTAGCCTTTGCTACGAACAAGTTGTCTCAATTCATGCATACCCCCACAGATGAATACTGGAATGCCATCAAATGATTGTTTAGATATGTTGGCCTAAAAAATGATGCAACCAATATAGCAATAAACAAACTTGCAATAACAATAATAAAGATGACAATTATAAAGCTCAAAATAACAAATAACAATGAAGCAAAGTAAAGAAAGAGCACACCGGAATTTTTATAGTGGTTTGGTGCCAAACTCGGTACCTACATTCACTTTCAAGTATTACCACCTAGAATTTAATCCACTAGTAGCTTCTGCAATTGTTGCTGAAGTAAACCAACTTGTAGATATGAAAGGATCACTCTTGCTCTCTCTTCCTAGCTCTAATTGAGTCAAAGTCCCTACATTGCTCACATTAAGCTCTACCAAGACTAGCTAAAAATTTTACACCACTCACAACCCCTACACTATGCTACAATTGAATGTTTCCACTCACTGAATTAAGAACTACCCTATCCCAACCAATTACCTCACTTAGAACTACAAACACACACTTACATAAGAGTATTTTCCTTCAAAATTACTCTTAAAACACTTGTAAACTAAGTAGGCAAAAGTCTTTCTTATTTCTATACATTTTGGTATATATAAGGGTGAGAAAACAGCTAGAAAATGGCCTCCATCGGTCAAATTGAGAATTCTACAAAACTAGCTGTTAGATAGTAAATTTAAGGTTCGGATGTCTGGTAACTATTCATCCGAACGTCTGCATGAATGATCTAGACATCCGCATCAAGTTCGATTGCTCGCCCGTATATATTCTGCCAACGTTACTTCATCCGAACGCTTCATCTGGACGCAGTCACTGTTCATGGTTATTGTTTATCCAGTATAGTTTATGGTTACTGTTTATCTGGTTACTGTTCATGATGATTGTCGCGCCCCATTTTTCAAAAAAAAAACTAGTTAAAGTCGAAAAAAATGAAAAGGAAGTGTTAAATGTGGTTGCGTTTTATTGGAAAAAGAAAAGCGTGTAAATTTTTGTAAAAATAATTTTTAGAAAAAATGCTTTGTAAAAGATAATTTGATAAAATACTGACAAACAAATACTTTATTTTAAAATAAAAGAAAAAGGGCCTAAAATGGGACTTTGAAAATGCGACAATTTTTGGGCCCGAAAATAGAGTCTAAAAAGGGTTTTTTTTTTTAGTGAAAAAGGAGTCGCCACTTGGTATTGAGTTTTGGTGTACCAAGTCACCCGAAAATATTTTTATAAAAGGTAAGAAAATCAAAATGCTTTATTTAAAGAAATGGTTTTTGAAAAAATAAGGAAAAACAAGAAAACCCTTTTAGACGACTCCAGGTCTTTGAAAAACAAGAGAAAAAGGTTCGGGAGTCACAGTTGAAGAAAGGGAAGGCAAAGGCTCGCGCCTAAGGCACCCTTTCAACCTAACCGAAACTAGTTGCGAGGTTTAGTCTAAATTTTCCTAATATAACCCTAAGATTTTATCGCATTTGGATGCAACTATATGAATGCAAATCTAAGTCCTAAAAATGAAGTATCGTTAAGGGACAAAATATTCCATTGAGGTTTAGGTCGGGATATTACCGCATTAATTGCGAAACTCGAATCTAGACCTCGACGGAGTCACGAGTATAGATGCTAAATGGAAGTGCAAAAGAAAAGAAAAATAATAGTATAGATAGTAAGTGAACTAAAGAAAATAGGGATGCAACATAACTGGGTACGGGAGACTAATAGGCCTCGTGACTAATCTGTTTCTACTCACGGAGGGGGGAACGAACATGTACGCCATCGCTTCCCACGTGAGTAGATGACTATTTCTTAGTCGAAATCACACAAATGACCTAAAATTCTATGTGTAGTGGAATCTAAATGTTATGTACCAAATAGATGTTAAAATAAGTAATAAGTTATAAAATATATGTAAAAATTCATAGAAAATGGGAAAAAAAGCCTAAAAAGATAAAATGTGTGTGAAGTGTCATGAAATGCACACGAAAATGATCCTAAGGCTAAAATGACCTAAAGGCTTAGCATTGGACTAGCCATTTTCTATAAGTTCTCCGCTAGCGTTGGACTAGCGAAGAAACCGGAATTAATCACAACTAGCGTTGGACTAGTGTGACGACGATATACATATATAATTAAAGCAAGTAAATAAATAAAGCATGTATTAAAGCAATAATCACATAAAAGCAAATAATAGCACATAGGAGCACATAACACATAGGCATGATATTCTAGATGCAAAGTCCTAAAGAAAGCAAATAAAACACATAAGCACATAGCACACAAAGCCCTAACTATTACACCGGAGAATAACCTAATTACAATCTAAAAATAGAAAAAGAATAAAAGATATCCTATCTAACCTATCTATTACACTTTCTATCTAAAATACAAAATTTAATTTTTGTTAACTAGATATACACTATCTACTACATTAACTATCTAAATACAGAATTTTTGCTCAATAGAATATTACCTATCTATTACATTTTTTTGAATAATCAAAAATTAATTTCTAATAAATAACATGGCATAACTAAATAAACACTCACACATGGATAAAATTATAAGCACAAAGATATATAAAAAAACATATAGAAAACACATAGGAGCACGTAGGAGCATATAAAGAGAAATAAAAAGGGTAATCGAGGTACCTCCCATTCGTAAACCAGGTATAAATTGCTAAGAAAATCAACAAACATGTCAAGGTACCACTATTTAAAGTATAAAATATGAAATACTTAAAAATTGAGCATAAAAATGTCGATTTCGAACAAATTAGGGACTTAGAATAAAATTCCAACAAGTATCTAGGGCTTAAAACTAAAATTTCAACAAGTATAGGGACTTAAACTAAAATTCTAGCAAGTATAATGACTTAAATAAAAAATTTCAGCAAGTTTGGGGGACAAAAAAATAAATTTCAGCAGGTATTCTAAGGCAAAATAAAATTCCAACAATGTTGGGAGGGATAAAAATGAAATTCCAGCAAGTATTGGGGGCAAAAATGCAAAATTCCAGCAATATTCTAAGACAAAATAGAATTTCCAGCAATGTAGGGGTACAAAATAAAATTCCAGCAAGGTTTGGGGGCAAAAATGCAAAATTCCAGCAATATTCTAAGACAAAAAATAAAATTTCCAGCAATGTTGGGGTACAAAATAAAATTCCAGCAAGGTTTGGGGGGGCAAAAATGCAAAATTCCAGCAATATTCTAAGACAAAATATAATTTCCAGCAATGTTGGGGTACAAAATAAAATTCCAGCAATGCATAGGGGGTAACAAGGTGAACTAGAACAAACCTAGGGGGTCAATTAAAATAAATAAGGACTTAAATGAAGTAAACTAAAATATTGAAGGGCATAATTAAGCAATTAAGAACCTAAGGGGGCAAAATGTAAATAAATATAATCAGATGAAAATAATGAAATAAACAACTAAAGAAATAAATATTTTTCTTTTCTTCTCTTCGGTTTTATTCTTTTCAGTTTCTCTCTTCGGCCTCCCTCTTCGGCATTCTAGCTCTTCGGCCTCCCTTACCTCGGATTTTCTCTCTTCGGCATTCTACCTCTTCGGCACTCTCCTCGGACTTTCTCTCCCCGGTTTTTTCCTCTTCAGCACTCTCCTCGGCCTTTCTCTTTAGTTTTCTTTCTCTTCGGCCAGCTCTCTTTCTTTTCTCCTCGGCCTGTTCTCATTATTTTCTCCTTGGCTTGCTCTCTCTAGTTTCTCTTCCCGGCCTGCTCTCTTTCTTTTCTCCTCGGCCTATCTCTCTTCGGCCTCTCTCTAGTTTTTCTTTCTCCTCGGCCTGCTCTCTTTCTTTTCTCCTCGGTCTATCTCTCTTCGCTTTGGATTTTTCTTATCTTCTCCAGTTTCTCACTCACTCTCTCGGTCTGTCTCTCTTCTTCTTTTCGGTTTTTCACTCACTCTCTTCGGTCTGCCTCTTCTTCTCACTAGTTCTTTCCTCAGTCTCTCTCCGAAATCCAAAATCAACAATCAAAGACCCAAATCCCTTAAATCAAAACCCAAAAATCCTCAAACCAAAAAAATACAAAAAAAAGCACCATAAATCGAATATCCTCTACACAAGTTTCATTAACTGGAGTCCGAATCAAAGCAATTAAGAGGGTTCCATGAAGCATGCCTTTTCTGCCGAAGGAAGGGGTGGTCCAATGGTGGTGGTGAGTTGGTAGTGTTAGTGGTGTGAGCTTGTTTCCGGCGGTGGGGAAGCTTCGGTCGAGGGAGGACTCTGATGCAGGAGGTTGTTGTTGTTGCTTGTCTTCTTTTTTTCTTTTTATGCTGAGTTTGTGCAGGTGTGTATGTGTGTGTGAGTAAACTGGTGAATGTTTGTGTAGTACCGGTGAGGTGAGGGAGATCTTAAGAGTGTGTGCAGATGTTTGTGTGCAAGTGTTTGTGATGAAGTGAGGTGTGTGAACTCTGTGTGCAAGTGTGTGTAGTGAGAGCCAAAGAGGGAGAGGGTGTGAGTTGTGTGTAATGTGAAGTGTCTGTGTATGAATTAAGAGCCGAGAGAAGTGAAGAATTGTGCAAGTGTGATTTCGGTCTTGTGTTTGTTTTTGGTGTGTTTGTGCAAGTATGTGCAAGTCGTTTGTGCTTGTGTATGCTAGTGAGTGTTTTTTGCAGGTGTGAATTGTGTGTGCTTTGTGAGGGAAGGCAGAGAGAGCTGAGAGTGTCGTGTGGTGAAGTGTGCGTTGTGTGTATTTGATGCGTTTCTGTGAGTGTCTGTGTGAGTGCAAGTGAGATGGTGAGTTTTGTGCAGATGAATTGAGTGAGGAATGAAAACTGGTGTCTGTGAGTGTAGAGGAAGAGAAAGAGGGGATAGTGAATCAAGAAAAATCAGGAACAAATCCCCTAAAATCTGGTAAAAAAAATGAGTGCAAGTGAGGGTGTGATGGGATTAAACAAAGAGTGGTTGAGTGATTGGCATGACTGGAAGTATGGCCTTGAGGCTGTTCTGGTAGCAGCCATACTGCTACAGTAGCAGCAGGCTGCTAAACGCAGCCTGCTCTACTTCTTTTTTTTTTTTTTTTTTGAGGAGGAAAATAAAGGAAAACAAAGTGAAATATAATAAAATAAAATAAATATTGGGATCTCTAAAATTCACTAAGAAAAATACTTGAAATTTATAGTTATAAAACTGAATAAATAAAATTTACTTGCAAAAATTTAAAAATTAACATATCATTAAAATGTGCGATTAATAGAAAAATAATAATGACAAATAATAATAGTAATAATAAAGTATTAAAATAAATATTAAAATTTCTAAAAATCATGAAATTTATACAGGAAATTCATGAATATATGAGCTATGCATAAGATAAATTCCCTTGAGAAAATTCTCATAAAAATAATGCATTGGGAAACAGTGCCATTAATAAACAAAAAGATAAAAATTAAATAAATACTAAACGACCTCTGAAAATTATGAGATTTTTACAGAAAATTTATGAGTATTCAAAATGCATATATAAAATTTTTCACTTGAAAATTCTCATAAAAATAGCGCATTGGAAAACGTGCCATTGAATTAAAAATGCTAAAATTTTAAATAAAGGACGAATGACTCCTAAAAATCATTAAAATCATAAATAATGATAAAAATAGTAAAATCCTGTATTTAGGAAATAAAATAAAATAAACTAATATTTACATGGTGAAATTACCATTTTGCCCCTGATACGACAAATTAGACGTAATATACACAAAATTATAATTAGCCCCTGAATATCACAATAACCCCCTAAATAAAGTAATACGCATACTTTTATAAAAAGGTGTGTCAAAATTTGGTGTCTACAATGATGCGGTTACTGTTCATGCGGACTTCTGGATCCCAAGTTCGCATCACAATTTTCTTGCAATTTCTTTCTCTTTTTGATTCCTTTTGATGCCCAAATTTTTTTACTGCAAGAATAGCTCAAAAGAATATTAGATTACTTCATCATTTGTTTGTTAATCATCAAAACTAGATGATTTAGGACCATAAGGTCTTCAATCTCTCCTTTTTTTATGATAACAGACCAAATGATGAGAAATGGGGATAAAGTAATTATAAACTACAAAAAGTCCCCCTTAATATGTATCTAAGTTTTCGTGATAAATTTTGAGCTTTCTCCAAGTACATGTGCAAGAAAGTGTACCTCAATACATTACCCTTATCATTTCATATTTTTCTCCCCCTTTTGGAATCATCAAAACTAGATTTATGAGGTGCAAACAATATGATAATCAATGCTCCCCTTCAATAAATGCAGATATTATTTTTGGTATAAAAATACCTTTTTATGCTCCCCCTAAGTGTTAGCATATCATAAAAACTACTTTTTGGCTTAAAACAAAATACAAGACTCACTTTTGAAAAAAAATGGGTGAGGTAATGAAATGAATTTTTTCAAAAAAAATTAATATTCAACACAACTTGTTAAATAAATCAACAAATATGCACTAAAAAACCACCATTGGTTTATATATTATGAAAATCACCAAACATATATAATCCACATATTCAATCACATAAAGCACATACTATTATGAAAAATAATCAATACATTTACCATTTAATCATTGTTGTCCATGCACTACCTTGTCTTGTAGTGATCTTCAAACCTAAAAAAGTCAATCAATATATTTTGGTACCCATGTCTACTTGGGTCCTAGATTGTTAGTAATGCCTTTCTCTACCCACAAGGCTTTCGTGCCTAGTTTTATATTTTTCTTAACATAACAGTTATTTTGCATATGGCCATGTTGATAACAAAAATGACAAACAACATTTGGATCTCTAATAAATGTAGATTTTATAAAGCAAATGTCATTTTTATAGAAAGTAGTGTGATGTTTACTCAAAACAATTTTTCTAGCCCTTTTCTTTGGAAAATCCTTTTGTTTTTCACTTGAAAGGATTTTTGAGAGCTCATCAATTTTATTTCTCAACAAAATTTGTTCGTCTTTGATTTTCTCATGAAATTTGAATTTCTCGTCCAATTTTCTTTTCAAGTCATCATTTTTGCAATAAAATTCAAATTTGTTTTTGAAAACTTCAATTTCCTTTTCAAAACATTATTTTCTTGCAAAAGCTTTGAATTTTCTTTCAACGAAGAATTGATTTTGACAACTAGTTCTTTATTTTTGGCAAAGGATTTTTTCAAATTATCATGTAATCTTATAACAAAATCATTAAATTCATCATCATTACAATCATCATTATCACAATCACTATCATGATAGGAGTGGCTAGATGATACCTCATTGTCTCCAATGGCCATGAAGGCCATTTATTCCATTCTAAAAGCTTTATGATCAACATCTCCATTTGAGTTGCAATCATTCCATGGAGAATGGAGGTTATTGAAGACTTGTTCTTTGTTTCCTTTTGCTTCCTCCATTTGTGCATTTTCATCATCCTCATCTTCATGCAACTCTTTCAATTTTTCCCAAATTTCTTTTGCCATCTTGCATCCTTGTATACTACTAAAATCATTATCACTCAATGCATTAAATAAAACATTAGTAGCTTTGGCATTTAATGAGAGATTAGTTCTATCCAAAGCACTAAGTTCACTTCTAGTTTTTGGTCTAGCTTTTCTTAGAACTACATCAAAAGTGATAGCTTCAAAAGGTCCTTCACAAACTATGTGCCATAGCTCACTCAATTCTTTTTTTTTTTTCTTTAAAGGCTAACCCAGTACATGAGGGTGAGTGCCACTCCAGAATTTTATTAGTAAAATGAAAAGCAAGTTTGATGGGGTGCATGAACCTTACCTCAATTATTAAATGAAAAAAAAAGACATAATACATATCTAATAAATGAGGAGTACTTATTCCTCTTACAAAGAAAGCAACCAAAAATAATTACATATCATTTTCTCTTAAAATGAAAAGTTGGAAATCCTAATTGATCAACTCTAATAGCATCTCGAGCCTCTCTAGGTAACAAGCTAAAACTTGAGCAATATTGGCTTGCAGAAGCATCGACCCCTTCATTAGAAAGAACATCTACAAGTTTGTTAGCCTCCCTGTAGCAATGGGATATACCAGAAATATGATGTTGATACCTGTTAAATTCCTCTAATAAATTGAGCAATTTTTATGGACACGAATAATCCCTGTTAAGAATGCATACCAGCATCAATGAATTTACTTCAAGTTGAAATTGAAAAATGCCTTGCTCAACACACAATCGGATTGCATGCACAATTGCTTTAAATTCGGCTTCCAAGCTAGTTCCAATGCCAAACGGACATGCAAAACCAAACCTGAATTTTGCATTATCATCTCTCAAGATACCACCACCACCACATTCACCTGGATTTCCTTTTGAACAGCCATCAGTATTGAGTTGGAGACAATTCATTGGAAAACTATTTAACCTTAATCACCACGTGTTCCTTTCTTCGATTGAACCAATTAGCATGCCAATCCTGCCAATTCATACATTGGTTCTGAAGGCTAAATTTGTGTTGAAATGCTAGCCTTATATCATTTAAGATTCTATGGACAATGATCTCCCACCCTAAAACTTCCCCAACGAACATTCCTTCATTTCTGGCCTCCCACAAATTCCACAAAATTAGCATAGGCGTGATGAGCTGCAAAAATGAAACAAATTTATTCAAAGCCTCCAATAGCCACCATTCCATTGGTAATCCTCTCGGCTGCTTCCTCCTCAACTGGATACCAACCATATCATTAAAAAACTTCCATACAGCCGCTGGGGTTTCACCATTGCTAAAAATATTATCAAAGCTTTCAACTTCTGGATTGAGGCAGCAAAAACATTTAGTTGGCCCATGAAAACCAAATCTTTGGATTATATCTGCTACAGGGAGCCTTTTACACACAAGCCGTAGAAGGAAAAAGGATATATTTAATAGAATGTAAGAATTCCAATCTTTTTTGAATATAAATCTAGAATATTTGCATATGTTGCCTCCATCTAATATAATTAACACTATTAAGCATAGGAGGTCTATCAAGGGATTGCCCTTCTAGAAACATAGCATTATTCATTGCCATTTTTTGCTCCCTAGCAGTTAACCTATCTAAATAGGAGACCACGCTCTGATACCAATTGTTGGCTCCAAAAATAATGCAACCAATATAGCAATAAACAAACTTGCAATAACAATGATAAAAATAACAATTATAAACCTCAAAATAACAAATAACAATAAAGTAAAGTAAAGAAAGAGCATACCGAAATTTTTATAATGGTTCGGTGCCAAACTCAGTGGCTACATCCACTCCTAAGTATTACCACTTAGAATTTAATCTACAAAGTAGCTTCTTCAATTGTTGTTGAAGCAAATCAACTTGTACCTAAGTAAGGATGACTCTTGCTCTCTCTTCCTAGCTCTAATTGAGCCAAAGTCCCCACTTTGCTCACACTAAGCTGCACGGAGACTTACCAAGAGTTTTACATCACTCACAACCCCTATACTATGCTACAATTAAATGCTTCCACTCACTCAATTAAGAATTGCGCTATCCCAACCAATTACCTCACCAAAAACTACAAGCACACACTTACACGAGTATTTTCCCTCAAAATCACTCTTAAAACACTTGTAAGCTAAGTAGGCAAAAGTCTTTTTCATTTCTATATATTTTGGTATATATAGGGGTGAGAAAAGCAGCTAGAAAATGTCCTCCAACGATCAATTTTTCCAAAACAAGCCGTCAGATAGGTAAAATTTGAGATCCAAACGTCCGGATACTATTTATTTGGACATTCCGCATGAATGATCCTAGATGTTCGCATCAAGTCCGATTGCTCATCCGCATACATTCTGCCAAAGTTACTTCATCCGAAAGCGTCATTCGGACATGATCACTTGTCCATGGTTACTACTTACTTGGTTACTGTTCATGCGGAATGACGGTTATTGTTCATGCGGACTTCCAGATCCCAAGTTCGCATTCACAATTTTCTTGCAATTTCTTCCTCTTTTTGATTCCTTTTGATGTCCAAACATTTTTACTGCAAGAATAGCTCAAAAGAACATTAGATTACTTCATCATTTGTTTGTTAATCATCAAAACTAGATGATTTAGGACCATAAAGGTCTTCAAGGTATATTAATGGTACTACTGATTTCGGTTTGCATTTCACTAAGTTTGTATGCATGTTCAATGTTTTTCTGATACTGATTGGGAAGGTTGTAATGATGATCAACGATCTACTGGAGGTTTTGTTGTTTTTCTTGGGAATAATTTGATATTTTGGTAGTCCAAGAAAAAAATACTGTTGCTCAATCATCAACAGAGAATGAATATATAATCCATTGCCAATGCTACTATTGAGCTTATCTTGCTTTAGTCTTTGTTCAAGGAAATGGGAATTGAATTGAGCTCAAGTGCCAATGCTTTGGTGTGATAATACTAGGGCCAGTTTATTTGAGTGCCAATCCTAGTTTTTAATACAAGAACTAAACATGTGGAGGTTGATTACCATTTTGTTCAGTGAACAAGTTGCTTCTAATTTACTCTTCACTCAGTGTTATTTCAAGTAAGAATCAGTTAGCAGATCTATTTACAAAGCCACTGTCTTCT